>OMKZ01018406.1:49656-62351 GCA_900302535.1 Neoniphon sammara | reverse complement strand
TTTTTGTTTTTTTTTTTTTTTTTTTTTTAGTGCTGTGAGACCTTCGGCAGAGTTGGTGGTAGGTACATCTTGCAGAGCATCAATCAAAGAACTCCAATCCAAACACATGTTCAACGCACATTCTCCTGTTCCCTATCTGCTGCACAGATCCAAGGCATGTTTCTCATCTAATGGACAATAACAAGGCCTTTAATAGCAGCAAGACATAGTTTGGTCCCACTCAGAGACAGTAAATCAATCCGTTCCAAATAAACATCAGGCTTTTACACCACTAGCTCATCCTGAAACCTGGGCTCAGAGCGTGAACCTGTCCAATTTGTTACGCTGCAGCAAGGAACCGATAAACTACAGTGTATATCCCAGATATTTCAGTACAGTCAGTGTGCTTCTGAACCAACACATCTTAGCTCTTTCTCGTATTTCTGTTTCTAATTCATCTTCTGCCCAAAACTGTTTAACCTAAATACTCCTTCCTGCTTTAAAGAGGCCCTGTTTAAGGAATTCCAAGTTTTCTCATTTTAAGAACAGATATCATCAGTTCAGACACTGTTATAGTTAAGTTTTGTTTAAGTGGTTACATTTAAAGTTACTGCATTTTCATAGATCTTTTACAGACTTTTTTTTACATTTTTTTTTTTTTACATTTTTCCCTACTCAAAAGATGGGGAAAACTTGTTAGCCCGTTACAGAGGGGTGGATTTGATATTGTCCAGTGACCAAATGGGGATACATGTAGAGTCGCTGAGACATTAGACTGTCACCAAGCAGCTGCTGGCTCCCAGCATGCAATCTGAAAAATCTGCAGAAATCTGCACAGCGTTTAGCAAACATCCAGCCGAGTCTTGTACGCTTGCGAGACTTGACGTCTGGCTCTGTGAGACTTTTTTTGGGACTAGTAAACACATCACAATTAGACATCACATCACATCACAATTAGACTTGGTTTTGATTGGCTTAATTTTGATTATAAGTTCCCTTAAGATTTCATGGAGATTTCATGGAATCTGTTGTTATCAAGCAGTTTGTGTTAACTTACTGAGGAATACAGTAAAAATAACTCCTAATTCAACCAAATTCTGAATTATTTGTTAAACTCAAAAATCAGTTCTTCAAAATATAGACATTTTCATTGCTGATGGATAAAGGATAGAAGATCATGCATGAATCTTATTTACAAACTGTAATCATAAAATAATGTGAATGTATGGATTTTGAATAATTTTAAAAATCTGTTTCTAAACGTATTCCCTCCTGTCTTTCATGTGAACAATGTTACAACTCGGGCAAATACAATTAAAAGTGCAGTTAGGGCTCTTGAACATGATTTTCCATTGAAATTGATTTGTGTCTTTCTTTCTTGAAAAACAAACAGGAAAGACAGACTCTCTCCTTCACCCTGTTGCTTCCTTCTGCAGGCTGAAGGATGAAGTCTCCTTTACAGAGGTTCACATCTCTGGTCGCTTTTTTCTTCTTGGAAACCATAGGAACTAGACCTGAATGCTAAAGTCCAGCGTGCATCATACAGAGTCATTAAGATGCACTGCAGAGACCTGATATCAGATTTGCTAACAAGAGAGGCCAGAGCTTTTCAAATTAAAATACTGATCACAGCAAACAAACAGTGTAAAAATTGAAGTTGAGAATTGTGCTGAGAAAGTACTGCTGGTGGTGAAAATTCAAACGCTTTTTATAACTTTTTCATTCCATTATTACAAACACAGAACAGTTTACAGTACGTATAGTCAGCTTCATTCCATTTAGTTCAATTCAACATTCAAATATATCTTTCTATTAGTCCTAGGAGTAAATATATTATCTTGCAATCTTTTCTTAAGTGGAATGTTACTTAAAAAAAATCAAATTCTTTCAAATGTTCAGCTTCCAAACACATTGTTAGATACACTGTTCATGTCTCAGTACTATTGTAAACTAAAATAAGACTGGGAAATATCTGCAGTCCAACATTTAGTATTCTGTTGCAGGGCTACAATTCGGATGTTTTTTTCTCAACATTTTTATTATGATAGCGTGTTAAAATGGTCATCCTGCTCTCAAAATTCAACAAAGGTTTTATGCTTTTTAAGACAAATTAAAAATATCTTTTCCTGGCAATATAATCATCCTGGACCCTGTAACATTATTAGAAGACGCTGCTCTTTTTCAGATTGTGAAAGCATCTGAACATACCAGTCGATAATGTGCACAGTACACAAACACATATTTTCTGTTTCTGAAAATGTATTTCCTCTCACTCAGAATATTCTCACAGGTTTTGCCTTTTCTGAAAACTACACTGCAAACACGCCACTCAGCAAATAACTGTGCTGTCAGTCCTCATGACAAAAAGGCTGAAATCAATATTCTCCCAAGCAGAGTCGTCATCATTTTGACTTTTAAGCTTTAAATTGTTACTCATCGCGGTAGTAATACACCAACCATTAACTACAAAGGAAAATTGTGGTAAGAACCTCAATTCAGGGCTGGGAGGCACTCAGCAGAGGTAAGAGTGCAGAGGCAGCGAGCAGAACTAATCTCATCAAATATTAAACTTGGTTAGGAGACTCGGTTGAGCGGTGCAGGATTCCGGTGGGATTCCCTGCCGTCCGACAGCGCGGGCAGAGCTGGAGGATCATGGGACACTGTTTACAGGAAGTGAAGCTGCGAGGTAGCCATTTTGAAATTTAATTTAGGAACGCTGACATCACGGGACCAGAACTGTGTGTTAATCCACCTCACTTGTGTTTTCTGGAAGGTTACAGTGAAGACTGAGATGTTTTGTGTCTCACTGAAAAACCACCCAAGACAATCTGCCTTTTTTTAAAGCGGTTTTTAAGTTGCTGCTGAAACAAACTCTTCTTAACATGCAAGTCAAGTTTCATGTATATTTTCATTATTTAAGCACAATTAAATCTTCTTCCACATGCATCTGCCACCACATTCAGGATGCACAACGCCCTGTACCACACTGACTAATAACACTACATGACTGCACTTATCAGAGCGTGAATGTGAATCTGTGGGTTTGTGTTTGTGTGTGATTTTATACATATATATACTTACACTTTTACACTGACGCATTTGAATTTAGAGTGGACTTACCAGACAAATCAAGTGGTGTATTGGCCAAACACACAGGATAGTTTGGAGCAGGATGTGTTACAGAGAAAGTGGAATTGTTGTTAACTGACTTACTTTTTCCATTGTGCAATTTGAAGGGTGAAATATACAAAGAACAGAATAAGTATTGCTTTGGGGGCATCAACAACAACAAATTGTAAAACTACAACAAACACAGCTCCTTTACTTTTTTCTGTTTGACAATGTAATACAAACCCAATAGACTGAAGACACAAAGAAAGCTACAAAATCTTTAGCTGAATTAAAATCTATAAAATGTTAGAACAATTGTAGTTACATGCAATAAGCCTGTGTTGGCAGTATATTTAGTCTCACTGTTTGTGAATTTACACTGTCCAAACACACAAGATGCATGTTAATTCCAGGTCCAAATGGGTCGTAAAATGCTCCTTCCACTGTTTTGAAAAGTAAGGAAAAGTGCACATACCATAACAACATGATTTCCCAATTCATCTGAACCGTGTAAATATTATGGGAGGAAGTGACGTGCACAGAAAGCTGCAGTCTTATTTTAGTGCAAACACCGGAGATGAATCTGAACGCATTAGTTGTATGTTGTCATGTGTAGGCGCAACCTGGACATCGGACACATGTTAATACCAGGTATATAGGGAACACATGAATACATTAAAGTATGAAAGCTCTCTAACATCACGGCACTCACCCTTTAAACTTTTCCCTCTTTGTACTGAATGAACGTTTTGAACATTTTCCTTGACCTGACTGGCATCATTTTGCAAAGAGAAAGGTTGCAAGTGAAACTAACCCAAAAAATTCACAGAAAAATCACCTTTGAGAAACCACATCACCCCTCAAAAATACAATCTGTTAGTCAATCTCTGCTCCATATTGGCTGTATAGCGAGTCTGGATTGTATTTGGGAAAGTGGAGGCTCTGTACTTCAGGTGGACTTTTCGGGCCGTGGCAGGTGCTGTGTGGGAAGGCGGGGGCAGTAATGGGGAGGAGGAGGAAACGCAGGAGAGAGAGTGTTTGGGAGGTAAAGTGAAGTGCATTACCCGCGGGCGGCCAATGGCTTGGCACTATCACATCGCCCTCCATCGCCTCCACTCAGCTCCTCCAGCTGAGGTGTACTTAGCACCATTCATAATGCATGGTCACCCCCCTCTTCACATGGGCCTGTCATGGCTCGTTCCTTTCGACAACTCAGCCCAACTCTACTTTTGCCCCTAAGAGGATGCTAACGGTTGCATAATTTAGATGCCGCCCGCTGTTTTCAGAGCTCGTCTCTTATCAAAAATGTAACAGACCGACTTTCTGGGGGAGTTTTATTTAAAGGGGGCAATGGAAGATGTGCCAGTTGAGACAATGGATGTGGGTGTAGTCCAAAAAGTAGTCTTGACTTCTGCTCTGCAACTTTTTCTGAAACATGGAGAGGGCAGTGACGTATGTGGCTGGTTGGTAGCATGTATATATGTATAATATGAGGAACACGAGGTACAGCACATTCAGAGGCGTAAAATATTTAAGTAACTAAAAGAAGACTAACTAGACCATCTCAATTTAATGTAAGACTGAACCATCTTTCGCTGGGGGTCTCTGGTGTTTTTCTTGCTCCTCTCAGGTTTATGGTGACTGAGGTAAAAGTTTGAGTCACCATATTAACTTGGCTCCCTCTGAGATGTCCGAATGTCTTTCTAAAAAAGTGAAATGTGTGTAGGAGGGGATCAAGGTATGAAATATTTAATAAATCAGAGCGTTTCCTAAATGGAGTTGGGGAACAAAAGGCCCATTGACAGTAATGCAGGGAGCCAGCAGCTGCAGTCGGGCAGGTCAAGGTGAGAGAGGTCACTGGGAGAGGGCGGATATTTAGGAGATGGAAGGAACACCTGCAGTACTGCATTACCAGGGGAAATATCTCCGTTCAGTCCGTCAGAGATACTCTTAGGTGCCAGACATGAGACACTGGGCAATACAGTGAGTGGCAGGAAGTTTCAGTCAAAGGAAGGTATTTAAAATTCAATTTAGTACACTTTTCTGTGATTGACAGCTTTTCCTGACACTATCACTAAAATGCGGTAAATGCGGTAAATCCCAGCTAGTATTCTAAACAGGTTAAATACCACAAAGTATTTGCAAGTCGTCGTTGTTGGGTGAAAACTTCATATCTCCAAAACATCAACCAAACATCAGCCATGTTATTAGCTTTATGGCAATGGTTTTTTAATGTTATCCAAGGTGTTTTGAAAGGGCTTCATGAGCCCAAAAGACAGAGGAATTTTCTTAACCCACAGAGGAACCATGTAATCCTCCAGTTCATTTGAAAACACAAAAATCTCCACAACTGGAGACATGAAGTTTTCTCCCAGCGCTGATGATGTACTGATATACTGAGTGAGAGGAAATACTCTGTCATAGAGTGGAGATACTTCAAGAAGACCCCCTCTGCACCTTCACATCTTACAATAAGTTAAGGCCAATTTTGTAACTGGATACGTCCTTTTAAGATCACTGATTCATTGTGCCACACCCCACTGAGCATTCAGCTTTATCTTGACCAGTGTGTGGGTGGACACATGAAATCTGAAACAGACAAACCCAGTAAATCTGTCTTCATGCATGATGTCAAAAGCTGATCCAGATACATTTAAAGAGTATTGTTCAGTTTTTTGTTTTTTTTTTTGCCATGGGACCAAATTGCTGAAGCAAAGCCTCTGAGACGACCTCACTGCTCTGCTGCAGTTTTGCATTTTAGGAAAATACAAAAATATCTTTAGGCTGTAACGGTTGTTTTGTTCAGACAATACAACAATTTTCCAGAAATTATATTGAGACTGGGTTGTAGATGTAAGTTGTGAGTTTGAGGCCTTTGACCTTAACCACAGGTCTCAGTGAACAGCACAGACCTGCTCAGTTGGTGGCAGAAGTTTTCTGACACAAGGAAGTACAGAGAGCCATCACACCTCTTCCTTATGTTTACATCGACCACTGCAGGCTTTAATGTGCCACATTAACATTGACCACTATGGAAAAGAAACGCCTGGTGGGCACTGTGAGCATTTTGGCCTCGGTACTCAACTCAGCAGCTCTATTTGTCACGATGTTCACTAACCTTGCATTGCGTTTCACAGGTGAAGCTGAATATCATACTGATGTAGCCAGCAGAACGTGGCAGAGGCCTGGAAAACGGGCATGGCTCTGTGTCTGAGCGACATCCACACTCGGCTTGTTTCCTGTGCAAAGCAGAAAAGGCCAAAGCTGATCTATGAGTTGCTGTAATGCTCTTGTTCATTCTTAAAACACGCAAACTCCTCCTCAGTTCTCATTTAGCCTGCCGTGTAGCATGTGGTTTACTTTCTTTTGTTTCAGGACAAGCCAGGCGCTTTTTCTTGATATACAGTCAAACCAATCGAGTCAACATTAAAGCACGTCATCCCTCATGAATGATGAAGTTCCTGTCCAGGCTAATCAGCAAAAAACATGTCACCTTGTTTTGAGCTGTAATTTTAGTTCCCCCTTGGGCCGGTCAGGGTAATTTTGAGTGCTGGAGCGTAGCGGTGAGATGCGTCATTCCACAAAGTTTTGTCATAACTAGATCACTGCATTATGTGAGATATGTGTCCAACTTTACCATTCTTTAAATCAGTGCCATCAGATGTTGAAATACATAAAATGTACAGGCATGATGAGTTTTTTGTGAATTAAAAAGACGGAGAGAGTTTGCAGCTTGCAGAATGCATCTGTTTCCATGAAATATTTCAGCAATGCCATAACTCAAGCTGCAATTACAGTAGCAACAAAGCTGAAAATAATTTCCTCAGTATTTGACAAGTGTCCTCTAAAGAAACAAAACAGATTGTCAAGATATCTCCATGGACAAGTTTGCATTATAAGACTAAAAAGCATCAGTAGGCGCTAGAATGGCTTGAACCGATAAAACACACACACAACAGCTTTTTAGCTCACAAATACTGTCAAAGCTATTGCCTTTATTTAGATGGAGAATTCAGGTTCATTATGTATTATGCAGTAAGTGTTGTCAAAACCTCAGAGTGATTACACTCTGAATGTTACTTTTTTGGATCCTCGAGATGTGAAAAAGGTGTAAATCTGAGCTGTGTTTAGAAACCGGAGAGTGACGTAGTCTGATGGAGGCTGAGCAGCAAAGTGGACTGAGAGCATGACTGAATTTTCCATCCCTTCCTTTACTTCTTGATCGCTTCGCCACACAATAAGAGTCCATCAGCGCTGCCTTATTTGGTCAGCAGTGACAAGTGCCCATTGTTCCAAGCAGAAAAAGGCCAGAACGTCTGCGAGAGCATTTTAATTGCGGTAAACAAGATAAAATGATGTGGACGGACCACCTATACTTAAAACCGTTTCAAATAAATAACCACTGATAATATCAACAAACTGCCTCTATAGTGTTTGATGGGAAAATAAAACCTGTTGCTGCTGTTTGGTGAAAACCTCATATCTCCAAACTTAGAAAATAGCCTTGATCTTAGCTTGACCACCCATGATTTTTTTTTTAGCTTATCTAATGGCATTTCAAAAGGTTTCATAAATCCAAGAGGTTGATAAATTTTCCCAAACCACAGAGGAGTACGCTGTCATCAGCTAAATCAGTCTTCAACTGAGGTTAAAATATGAAAATGACCAAAATTGGAGTAACAGGTTTTTCACATGACAACAGCGATATGATGTTATGTGGAGGTCAAGTGCAAATTCAGTCCAAAGCTTCTGTCCAGGCCAATATACCACATAACCTGCTATGTGGTGCCAGTAGCAACAATAGCTTCATGCACCTCTCCATAATAGGTCATATCAGCAAGGCTTGTAATTATTGTTTACTTCAATGGAAACCCTGGCTCCATTTATGGTGAACCTCTTGTTCTGGTGGCGAGCAGAGTCTGTAATCTCAAGGATACGGAAGATCACTGCTCTGAAACCCTCGCAAAATTACTGTCACGGATGAGAAGGTTATTTAATTCCTGATTCCTAGTAAGGTTTTCAGACAGGAGTGTGGGGCTTCAGCCTTAAATAGGAACTTGATGGAAGGTGGTGTGGTCAGCAAGAGAAGTACTGCTCATCTGATCTGTATCATGTCGCTCACTCCTTTTACCACGTACTTTATTTTAATTGAACATGATGCTGTTATCCAGGTGACAAAGATTTACTCACTCGGACCAACTTCTTTTCCAGGTTCCTTTCCGCGGCCTGACAGCTGCTTATACCCAGGCTGTGGGAATTTCATCCTCAATAGTAATAGCAGAAATATAGGAGCTATTTTTAGCTGCAAGACTCTGTCAAGTGAGTCACGTTTTTCACACATTTTTCTGTCCAAGTCATATGAACACACTGCAACATGTAGCTGTTATCAAGAGAAAAACTTGTGTCTCCAAAATGTTAACTTTCCTGGACGTAGCAAACAGCCATACTGTTAGCTTGTTGCTGTTACCCAAATGGTTTTGCAAACAGCAAAAGAGAAACTACTGTGTGCCTGAGTCGCCTTTATGCAGGTATATAGTTGCAAAAATAGACCAAATGTATAAAGAAGGTACCTCCTATCTACATCTAATTGGTTTTAAAATGATTTCATAAAGCCAAGAGATTGTAGAATTTGGGCAGCCCATAGAGGAGCCATGTTATCCTTCAGCTGAAGGGAAAACATGAAAATCACCAAACTTGAAGATACAAGGTTTGCACCTGACAGCAACGAATATTCAGCAGAGATAACAGCTTATGTTATAAAGATATGTGAATGAATACTGACCTCGCACCGACTTATAAACCATCTGTGATTTGTGGGACGTACAGTATTATGTTAAAGGAAACACATCCTCTGTGACTGGTGGACAAAGACTTCAAGTAGGAATGTGGCGTAGAGTAGAATAAAGTAGAGCAGAGTGGATTAAATCAAATGCTCAGATCAAAGCGTATTACCACTTTATACTGAGATAGGTAAATACACTGCTTCAAAAGAAGAAAGACAAATTTTCCATTGTGCCACCTTGAGAAAATATAAAATTAATTTTATTTGTTCCTTTTTACTGTTGTGCTCATTACCTGTTGTTTAACAGTATAAAAGCTGATGTAGATTTAAACAATACGGATGATTCATAACTACTGAAAGGGCTCTAGGACAATTAAACTTTTAGACTTGCAAATTAGTTGAAGAAAGCATGAGGAAGAGAGCATTGTATCAGTATGTATTTTTTGCCCTCAGTAACAATTTCCTTTGCCTGACAAGCATATCTGAAAATAGATTATGTATAGAGGAAGATGGTGTACTGTATTTATGTTATATTCTGTAAAGGTGTCACATAATCCTGTGTGGGATGGGCCAAGATAGCATGACACTATAATAAAAACAAAATTACCACTAATCCAACTACGACGTACAGCAGCAGCATCAGGAAAGTTCACGACTAGTTTGGAATCCGCTGGCCAACGAAGCTGCTTATGATCTCTTATGTAATTTTGTTTTAAACACTGAATAGCTGCTGGGACCGCAGATGTCCTGCACCTTCCTGTAACAAATCCCACAGATGACAATGCAGAGAGAAGCCAGCCCCTCAGCCGGTCCTGTAAGGCTGACTGGACGGGGTTCAACAGGGTCCAACGTCGAACAAGCCCGTGTGGCGTGATCAGCCACCGGTCTACGCTGTGTCTCCTGTGCACAAAACCACCTTGGACTTGCTGTTAGCTAGCTCTCAAGATCAGTGAAGGGATTGAGATCAAGGGCTTTGAAATGGCAGCAGTCCCTTGTCATGTTTAGCCCCACATGCTAACCGGTGTTTTTCCCCCTGGGATGGAGGGAGAGGGGGAAGATGATTGCATAGCTGGGACACTCCCCCTTATTCCTGTCTGCCCTGGCTCTCGTACTCCCCCTTTTTCTTCCTTCTCTCTTCCTTCCTCCTCTATCTCCTCCTCCTCCTCCTCCAGTGCTAGCAGGATAACATACCGCCTGCCTCTTGTTTGGATAAGTTAGTGCTGAGACGTCAGCCTCGGTCCTGATGTATACCACCTGCCTTGGCCTCCAGCTGACCTCGTACTCCAGCTCCCACTGCAGAGACATTCCAGTGCTTTTCTGGGGCTGTGTTTACACTGCAGCAGATTACCGTCCTCTCCCTATCTGCCTCAATGGCGGGGACGGCGTTGGGCCTCTTCACCTCAATCCAGGAACAACCCAATTGGCTTGTGCAGACCTCAAAGAATGGGATTCGTAAGCTGGGAAAAATGTTTTGTCTCAGAGATCTTTCCTCAGCGGGGAGGGTAGTGTTCAAGAGCAAGAGGGGGTGTCCATAAAAATGAGGATCATCATGCATGCAGTTTAGGGAATGGAAATGAAATGAAATCGTTACATAATCCAAATGCCGCCAGGTCTAGTGAGATAGGATGAGCGGGCATCTCTGTTTCTCGGTCTGAGCTCGGCCTCTGGACGGGAGGCCTGCAGGCGACTCCAGTCCTTCAGCTGCCAAGATCCTCCCCCTCACGCAGTCAGAGCGAGACCAAGGGCTCAACACCATGAGAGCTCATGTGAACACCATGACCTCACTGCCTCTGCCCTTTGAATGAATTAGCGCTGTTGATTTACACTTTAAATCCATGTAAGATCCTAAACGAAAGATTGACGTCAAATGAAAAGAAAGAGAGGTTTTAATTTTAAGAGGTTGGCCGGGCTTTTCTGTTGGATTTGACTCAGTAACTCAATCTTTAATGGGACGGCGCCACTATTTCACTCAGTATAACCTTCAGCTTGGTCTGTCATCAAGGTCTGATAAGAGCAGCTTGGCCATCACAGTTGCTTTACTGCAAGTCGTATAGGGCTAAGGCAGATCTGTAGTAACACATCATGTTAAAGGATGGTCCTTATTTTATTACACTGAAGCCCAGTTTATCACCCCTTCAAAGCACAATCACAATAACAGTTCATAAGACAGAAATATATTACTTTATCACTCCTAAAACATACAGACCACACACAAAACTTCAAAGCTGTGGTAGATTTTAACTATTATAGATACGGTGAATTTTGGCTGGTACAGTCTGGAGAATTTCAGAGCTTTAGAAGCCTTGCCATGTTAAATATTGAATATGGAAAATGTGAAAGAGTTGTACCCCTGTCCAAGCTACACTTTGCTCATCTGTTTAGCTGAGGCTGCAGTGTCATGTACTAGACTGACAAATCAACCAATCAGCATCGAGCACCGCAGTTAATTGCATGTTTCAGTAGGCAAAAAAAAATGTTGCAAAAATCTCACAAATTTGCTTTTAAGAGCGCTTGCAGTCAAATGCTTTTTTCCTCACTCGGATGAATCCTGAAAAACAAAATCATCACCGACACGATCATGAGGCGGATGGGTACATATAAGCTGTGATAGTCCTGCTCTAGACCATTTTCAGAGTCAGATTGCATTTTATTGGCCATGTAAGTTTACAAACACAAGAAATTTGACTTGGTTGGTTGCTCGCGTGAGCCACATTATACATAAAACAACAAAAAAAAAAAATCACAAAAATATATCTAAAAAATGTTATAAGTGGGCATTTAGGGAATGGGTCACTCTTTGGGATGTGGTCAAGAGGAACTTGGCAGGAATTTTGGGGTACTAAAAACCCCATAATGGTCATGTCATTATGTGTGGTAAAACAGCAGCTGGTTTCAATCCACAGTCATGACCACCTACTCAGTCTGTAACCGAGTGCCCATTAGTAATCACACACTGATGCAACACATGCTCAGTCACTGTCAGGATCACCACCTGCTGTTTGACTCATCAAAACTCTGTTGGTTTTACACAGAAGATGGCATGGAAATCATTATCTGCTGCACAAACCAGCAATTGATGTGCAAAATTATTATCAATACAAAAAATTCTGAAACTGAAATGCACCTCATGACTTCATTAGCACACAATCAGGGCACTTGCAATCTGTTTGATCCATGTAGAGAAAAAGACACAAATGAGAATATATAATATAGCAAGACAATGAATTCAATGAGTGACAGGCATTAGATCTGCATGACAGTCACTCTGTATCTGTTTACATCTTCACTGATCAAATCCCATCGAACTTAGAGCTAAATTTTATTCCTGTTTTATCTAATTTATATGGTAACTGTGGACATTTGAACATGAAATATTTGTGAAATGTAAATTTTAGATCAAAGCTGTTAATGAATACTAAAAAAACAGTGTTTTATCAAACGTTTGCAGAATCTTAAGACATTTAAGCAGTGCACACTATCGCCATCAAGTGGTTAGTATCATACAATCTTAAATTAGATCAGCTGTTTTAAAGGGAATCAGAAAGACCAAGGTGACAATGAAAGCACAGTTTGAAACAAAATCTGAAACGCACTGGATTATGGCAAAATTAATTAATTTATTTTTCTATAATGCTGTTTCATAGATGCTGATGAAGACGCACTGATAGTGTCAAAACGGTAGTTGCTTGCACCCAATAAATAATTATTATTGATCAAGTTGCTCCAGTGGTTTCTTTCTGGTTTCCTACCCAGAATACTACGTGCTTTTAGCAAAAAAAAAAAAAAAAAAAAAAAGAGAAAGAAAGAAAAGAAAAAGACAAAA
>OMKZ01018406.1:12939-49513 GCA_900302535.1 Neoniphon sammara | reverse complement strand
CTGGTTTCCTACCCAGAATACTATGTGCTTTTAGCAAAAAAAAAAAAAAAAGAGAGAGAAAAAGGAGAGAAAGGAAAGAAAGAGAGAGAGAGAAAGGAAAGAAAAAGCCTCTAAACACAAACAACCAAACAACTGCTCCAGCATGCTCTGTATTCATCATACATACAAGTAAGTCTTTATCTGATCCCCAATAATGATAATAATAGGTATATTAAATAAATGGTACTGATGAAAAATTGATGTGGGTTATTACATTGCTATTAAGGTTAACCTAATAATAATAAGGGACACGTTTCTGTTGATAGACTTTTTTTGAGAGCTGGTTTGATTTGATGTTTGAGTCCTTTCAATCCATCAGAAAAACACTTGCTAGTGTTTTGTTTTTTGAGCTTGTCAGTGCAGGATTTGCTCACAGTGGAAGCGGCACAAAGCTTTGTAAATAAAAATAATAAGGAGAACATTCAAAATCACGTAGCGTAGTCACTAACACACCTTAAAAAAACCTACCTTATACCCACCTTTGCCTCAAAAATCTGAGAAACCAAAACTTTTCAACAGATTAAGAAGAATTCTAGATTATCGTGAATCAGATGATGCTCTTAAAAATATGAACTATCCAGGTCAAATTCCTGTGTACATTTGGAGAGTGAAGCGATTCAGAAGGATGTCGAAAACACAAGCAGCTGACACCTTGATTAATGGATGGATGTGCTTCTTGTAGATTTGTTTTTCATCCAGCCGGACAACATGACAGTCCCTTAATGTAGCTCTTATGTAAAATTTATTATTCATTAATAATTTGGTTAATTAATAAGGAAAACAGGCCTCATCTGGTGGCAGTGCAGAAAGAAGACAACACCTTCTGGTTTTCTTTTCCCTTTGGTGAATGTCTTAATTTTTGGGCTCGAGCCAAGCCTACGTGTCCCTTAAGTTTTAGGCCTATCACTACTTTTTCCCCATTTTTTGATAATTGGTTCATACTTTAAATATTCAGCTCAATTTCAGGCTGTAAATGCAGCATTGCATTGTGTTCCTTTGCCTCCACACATCCCCAGAGTCCATTTCCACTACAGGACTGTTTCTTTACACTTGATCACCTGGAACAACTTTACCTCTGTTTTGGAGATTCCCATCATCGCTGCCATAAAAAAGATTTATGCCTCACTAGACTCCAGGACCTAAAAACACAACTCAGCCTCATTTGGCACTTCATATCATTTTCATTTACAACTCAAGATTTTGTTCTCAGATCCTAAAATCTAATATATACAAATTACATACGGTCCCAGATTATGTCATTTTAGTGAAGGTGTAACTGCACAGGAACAACATCAACAGGACAAGTCTGCTGTAAGATCTAGAGCTCTGTCTTATTGAAATTCCCATCAGCACACGGCCGATCACAACACACTGTGCACTGTGTACAGCATTTCAGTCTCCGTCCCCGGGGCTCTGCAGGGATACTTTTATGAATTTGATTTGGTGGTGCCCACATTATTTAAATTTCGGCAATGTGCTGCATTATGTATGAGTGTGACAGCAGAGAGTTCTGTACCTTGACCTCAGAGTGTCGTTGTTAAATCATATTTCTGATCTGTGGCTTTCCATAGCAAAACATTGCAGTTAATATGCAAATTTAAAAGCAGTGTTGGAAGCCTCAACAGATATTCATAAAACACTAACTGCATTTAGACATTGTCCTTAATCAGGAGAACACTGACAGAGTTCAATGACCAAGTTAAGTCTTAACTGTAGTCTCAATTCATTTGTGATGTGTTTATTATATTCATACATGTAATTTCTGATATTGTAGTGAAGATCCTGTGAGCCTGAGATGAGTCATGTGTTTTTGTACTCTGATAACTGTATAGACTGAATAAAATCAAAATTATATTACAAAAACAGAACAGGCCTTGCCCTTTAGATGATTTTACCTGCTCCACACTATTGTAAAAACACATCCGCAGAGCAAACAGCGCCATCAAGTGGCAAAAAGAGCTTATCTTTATTGCTCACTGGACGCAAGGATGATGTAAAGAGCAAAGGACCGAGATAAAAGTTTGGAGGTGCAGCTGTTTTTCAGATTTCGAGACTTGGAAAGTTTGAAAGAGGTGGAGACTTAACAATGAGACCGAGGGGGAGGGTAGAGGCAAAAAAAAAAAAAAAAAAAAAAAAAAAAGGCAGCACAACCACCTCCCACCATCCAACCTTGGCCAAAAATCCTGGTTTAGTCAGTCCATATGCTGAGATTGATGCAAAATCCATCTTTTAATTAGGCATAGGTGCCAAAAAAAACAAAAACTGCACAAATATCAGTTAAAAATCACCACTGATGATAGTCTGGGGAGGGAACAAAATGTGAATCGCTCAGTCTGTCCTGTTATCATTTTCTGCAGATTAAAGGATAAATAAATAATAGTCATCTCATTAGACGTAAACAAGCATTCATTTAGTTCATCAAAACTGATTTAATGCCCAATATCAAACACATAATGACTTGCATTAACATTTAAATGATTATTTAACAAGTCACTGTGAGGCATCAGACATTCTTAGTAAATTTGATGCTCCTAATCCTGTTTTTCTGTCCTCTGCCTCTTCATATCAGGACATTCCTCCACATGGGGTTTGACACTGCGTTTTCACACGCTGGCCTTCAGGTCTCGGTTCAGCCCGCACACACTCAGATGAAGAAGTGAAGTCAGGACTTTTGGACCGTCTGTGATCATTTGATGCACCAGCAGTCTTACAGCATATGGCTTCTTTTTGATTTTCTCCATGACATTAGCGGTTTAAGGGGTTTTAGGAGCGGAGCCAGCAGCGGTATCAGTGAGTTTGAGTCTGTGCCCAGTTTCAAAGCAACAAATCCTGTTCCTGTCAGCGTTTTGTGGATGGTTTTATGAGATCAAGCGAATTCAGAAGCATGCTCCTGACTCCCGAAAGGTCACCAAAGGATAACATTTCCATCAGAGAGTTTACTTCAGCTCCATTACAAATGGGATGCACCTCAGTTCACTGACCCATTATACCTCAAATGAACTGTTTGCTTTTGACTTCTTTTAAGTCCGCCCTTCTGCATGTTAGGAAACAAAAAGTGTCTCATTAGGATTCTCAGACTGAGTTGTCATCCAAAGATTAGACAGAAGAAATTTGTTCCTGTCAACTTTTCTGTCTTAATGAAAACATGATTTTCCTCAGGAACAGTTCTGTGCTGCTTTATTGATCCCTGCAAAGAAAGTCTCTGTTCCTATATCTTGACACCAAATTATAAAATTAGCACATAAGGAAATCTAGGTTTACTGCTAAAATTAGAAATTGAATGTTAATATGTGATTTATTTTTTCTAAGGTCTACCTTTTTGTTTTGTGATGATGACACTGACACAGACATATCCAACAGTTTCCAATGTTTTAATGTAAAAGACAAAATGCATTACAGGATTTGGAAGAACTAGGGGGGAAAACACAGACACTGAGCTCATTTGTCCTTTTCTTTCTGCTCCTTCTCTTTCTTGTCTTTCTCAGCCTTGGCCTCCTCTGCCTCGTGCCGCTTGATGAGCTCCTCCACCTCTTTCTGTTTCAGCACCTTGATCTTTGTTTTCCCCTCTTCCCGTGTCAGGGTGGCGATCTCCACTAGAGAAGTGAAACCAATGAATATCGTGTTAGATTTTCCATTCACTGTCCATTTGGATGCTGTGCAGAGGCCGGATACACACACCTTTCTCAAAAATCTCTCTCTTTGTAACTTTAGTTTAAGAAAAATGATAAGATAATATTCATAAACACAGATCTTGAATATTAACTTAACTCTTATTTTGCTTCCTAAAAAAATGTATGAATAGATTACATTTTTGAAAACATTTGAGCTTAAATTTGTTTCAAACATTAGGTCATCTTGCACTTGTCTTGTAGTGTTGCTGCTGCAGTGAAAAGCCTTGAATTGAGTAATGTATAACACACTTTAGAATTTAATAGAATTTAGTAGATGCTTCAAAGTATTAATAATTAACTGTATGTGACATTTTAAGATTACAAGGTGATAAAACCCAAACAGAAAAACTATATTTTGATAGCATCTAGTGATTGTAATTTTGACCAGTGATGTAACTGTGCCTCATTTGGCAGTCCTACATCACTGAAAAAAAAGAAAAAAAGAACGTGAAAAACAAAAAGAACAAACAGAATGTGTTGATTCACATAAAACTTAGAAGAATATTAAAAAAAGTACTCTTTGGAAGTCTTTGCTCTCACCTTTCTCTGCTGAGAGCTTGCTGACATCCATGGTTTTGTTGAGGACTTTGACGGCCAAGGCCAGAGCAGAGGACAGAGTCATCTCTCCTTCTTTGAAGTCCTGCTTCAGCATGGACACTGCAGCCTGAGGCGGGACGTCAGCATGTCAGACACAACACAGAAGGGCAGTCCAACTGAACTTCAACACGATGCGATTCAACTTCGCATCTGTGATTGAGCACTGGCAGCTGGTTGGTGTTCTACATTAATACTTAAGTTTAAAATAATGCTGAAGCCTGCCTGGTCAACAAAAACAGCTGCAGTGGGTCCTCCAGGCTCTTCGTAGCAAAACTGTACCATCTACAGTAAGAACTCTATAATATAAGATCTTTTACTACTGGATCCATCATGCCCAAGCTAATGCTGCAACAGACAAACCAGATAAATTTGGATCGACTTCTTATGAAATAAATTTTTTTTTACCTAATGTATGTAATTCACATTCATGAGTAACATATCAATCCCTTAAAATATTTCTTGTATTTTCAATAAGACAACCGTGCATCACAGCTTGGATGTGATTTCCCTCTTGACACCGGTATCAGACTTACAGCGCTGTTGTTGCCAATGCAGGTTGCCTTCCAGCCTCCGTAGTTGCCGCTGGGGTCGCTCTGGTACAGCTGGAAGCCGTAGTGTTTGTCCCAGCCCATGTACAGCAGAGAGACACCAAATGGCCTTTTCCCTGTGAAGAAAACCCCGACATCCATGAGTTTTACAAAAAGGAAGATTTGCCTGTGATTTTTGGGCCCGTTTCCCAATAACACATTTAACGAACGGCCACAAAATACATTATTTTGTGGCCATGCCCTTAAAATTTTCACAGGTGGATTTAGTGGACAACTATAGATTGAAATTTAGAATACAGAAAGTGTACACTTTCTAATAAATATTGCAGAAATTGATATTTTCAAACTGCCAATGAACACCTATTAAATCAACCTAAAACATGAGATGTTTACACCCCAAAAATGGACATCAGCAAACAAGAAAAAGGCATGTGCACCTGACACATGTTTAACTCCAGTATGGGCCGATAAACAAGGGAATTTTATCAACTGGACTCATGGAGTGAATCCATGAGCAACATGAACATGGGCAACAAGCTGACCAGAGTGATAACCATGCAGATTACCTCCAAACTGTGTGTAGGCCTGCTTGATGTCACACAGAGCCGTCACCAACTGCTCACAGGGGATTGGCTCCTGATACTGCAATAAATATCTGTGAAGAGACATTTACACTGGTCAACAAGCACATAGAAACTGTTAACAGTGGCAAATATATTAATAAATAGAAACTGAGGGGAAAAAAATCATTATTTTCCACCAAAACTTACCTCTGTGCAATTAGCCGCAGCTCATTTGTTAGTACATTAGCGTCTGATGTAATCCCAGCAACACTGCAGGCCATGTCTCTGAGAGACAGTCACACAAGAGACCACAATAAAGTGTTGAGATGAAATGAGCATGACTGAGATTTTTAATCAAATAAAACTTGAAAAAGGACACACACCCAAAAATATATAGATCATGGGTTTGAAAAACTTCACAATGGGAGGATTGCACACTTCTCTCGTTATTTTAACCTTTTAATTGGACTATTTTATCACCAACGTGTACAAGAGGAAAGTGTGCAGTCCTCCCATTGTGTTTTCTAAGCAAAAGAGGTGTGCAAAAAAATGTCAATTTCAGATCCAATGATGAAGTGGTGGGTGCCTGAGGTCCACCTGTAATTCAGTTCACTCACTCATTAAGCTTGTAGATCTTCTCAGAGAAGAAAACTTCGTCCAACAGCTTGTGGATGTTTCGCCTCTCTGCTGCTAACAGCACGCCGTCATTTGCTAAAATCCCCAGACATGTTCCTGCATGGCCGATGGCTTCCATGGCATACTCCACCTGATATAAGCGTCCTGTGGAATACAATCACAAGGTTCAGTTTTGCCATACCTGACTGCAGAGTTTAAAGCCTTGAAGATGTGCTGCTCTGCAACATACTGGCCAAGAAGCTAAGCAGGGGGAGTTAAAAAGGAAAAAAACAAAACAAAACAAAATAACACTTACCTTCAGGAGAAAAAATGGTTGTCCGGGAATCATATCTGCGAGACTAAATAAGAAAAAGTGACAGCAATCAATACACAAAAACATACTGAAAACAAAGAGCAGTGCACTGACTACTATAAAAGTATATGTGATCTTTAAGAAGACTGAGAGACACCCACCATTTTTCACTTCACTAGAATTTTAACCCTGCAAAAACACAACCAAAAAAACAAAAGTTGTTATACAACTACCAGTACACACACCAGGCTTGTTACAACTGGGATCACTAGCCAACCAACCAACCACACTGTCTGTCAGATAAAATATTACAGCTTGAGTAAGACTGAGGAAGCTTTGTCTTTTCCATAACTAAGACTACAACAAAGTCGGAGCAGTGGAGAAGACATCTAACATACTAGACTTTAAAATAATCTAAATCGGGCAAGTACTAGAGAATAAATTTGGGACCAGGTTGCTACCAAAAACACAATTCTGCGAGTCTATGATAATTCACTCATCTCTAAAACTTACAAACTCAGCTCAGCGGATGACAGCTAACAGCTAGCTAGCTCTCTGGCAATGAGAATGAATCTGCAATATCTGTGGATGCTAGTTTGTGAGCGTGCTAGCTAGTTAGCAATAAAGAAATCTTGTCGGCGGTGTCAAATTCTTCCTACCCTCTTAGGTGACGGTAAAATGAAATACTTCTGAGGTCCATAAAAATAAATCTTACCTAGTAGTTAAAAGAAACTATTGTAGTGAACCTTTCTTGGCTGAGAAGTCCACTTTCAGTTTGATGTTGCCTGACACCACACGCTCAGTTCCTGTGCTGTGTAACAAAATACGTCGCGGCGCCACCTGTCGCTACGGAGGAATAATCACTAGTTAATTAATGAGCAGAAAATGAATCAATTTTGATAATCAAAGCAATCGTTTTAGTCATTTATCAAGTAGAAATACCAAACATTTTAGTTTAGTTACAACTTTTTAAATTCTAAGATTGGCTATATTTTCTCTACTTTTTTTCTTTCATTTTGGTATTGAAATGCTAGAGCATGTGCCTAATCTGAATAATTGAAGTGGATGTTTGGCCTTTACAGAAGCATCCAAGCTGAAATGATGAGTATCTGGGACAATCACACATTACCTCCTAAACATTTGAAGACTGTTCAATGATAACACATGCTCTGCTTAAATAAATGGCTCATCATGTGGCTATAATTTCCCATGACAGAAAAGGAGATTCAAAGAAAAGGGTAGCAACTGGCCCAGCCAGAGGGTTTTTGAATATTGTTGATGTCGCAGGTAAAGGCCTTTCAAAAAGCTACAGGTCCGAATGTCAGGCTAAGTTAACTTTCAGATTATAAATTGATAGCCATCACATAACTGATAAATTGACCTAACTGATAACGAGCAGGTCTGACGAGGAAGACGGCCAACTCTAGCGGTTAGTGTTGAGAGTAATTCCCAAAACCATTTGTTGGCGATGATGCCACAGCTATGTGCCACAGTTTGGATTCCTCCTGCCATGGAATTTTAAATTAAAAAGAAGAAGAAGAAGGTCTGCGGTTTCTTATTGGCTCCTTCAGCAGCATGACATTTTGAATGGGAACAGGAAGGGTATCTGATGTTGAGCAAAGTAGCAAGCTAATCATCTAACACTTCGTTAATATCGTAGTTGTCAGCTCTTACTGAACCATAACCTACTCGGTATTACTTATTTTTCGTGGGATGTTGACATGACGTTGCAAATAAGACCGACGTTAAGGACATGACTTTAAAATAAACACCTGCCCAAGTCAAGGAGGTAAGGCTAATGCTAATTTATACTCATGCTAACACCTGGCCCTAATGCGCTAGCTAGCGTAAAATTAACCACGGTCAGCTAACGTCAGTCTAGCCAACAAGACATTTCGAAGTGCTTTAATTTAAGTACCCGTGTTGTCATTGTTTAGTAAAACACACGAGTGCGTTTTAACTCCGTGTTGGTCTTAGCTGGCTTTACAGCGATTGGGAACACAGTGTCCTGTCACCGGAAGCAAGCAGCAAGTTGCTAGTTGGATTACGTACAAACGACATTTAATTTAACACCAGGAAAACAACATGTTTGAAGACTTGGTTAAGTGACGCCGACGTTGCCATAACAGCTTGTATTTCATGCCAGGCGATTGTGAAGTTAGCTTAGCCTGATAAGCTCAAACTGAATGGGTGACCTTTAAACCTTGTAACACTCAGCTACTGTGGTTAGACATTGATTATTCTTCAAGGAGAAATGGGACATAATAGTTAAGGTAGCACCACTCATGACTTTTGTTTTCCTAATGTAGTGATGTGTCAAGACACATTCAGCATTTTGGGAATTTTTATGTTTTACACCTACTCAGCATAAAGTAGTGCATTCACAGCTGTGTTGTTGTTTACACTGCCAGGTAGTGAGCAGTCTGATGAAGGGGCTTTTACAGCTGGAAGGATGCAGCAGAAGAGGAACATCCAGATCATTGAATGGGAGGACTTGGACAAAAGGAAGTTCTATTCTTTTGGGGTGTTCATGACTATGACCATCCGGGCCACTGTCTACCCAGCCACTCTTATCCGCACCCGGCTTCAGGTACAGAGGGGCAAGTCCCTTTATGGTGGCACCTTTGATGCTTTCTTTAAGATTCTGCGGGCGGAGGGTGTCCGAGGCCTGTATCGCGGATTCATGGTTAACACCTTCACACTCATCTCAGGCCAGGCCTACATAACCACCTATGAGCTGGTGAGGAAGTACGTCTCCCACTATTCCAATGACAATACCGTCAAGTCGCTAGTGGCCGGCGGCTCGGCCTCCCTGGTGGCTCAAAGCATCACCGTCCCGATAGATGTCATCTCTCAGCAGCTGATGATGCAAGGCCAGGGGGAGCACCTCACCCGCTTTCGGATCAAGTCCAAAGCAGAGGTGGGAAAGCCTAAGAGAATGTTTGGGCAAACCAGGGACATTATTGCACAGATTTTTGCTGCTGATGGTTTCCGTGGCTTCTACAGGGGATATGTGGCATCTTTACTCACCTACATCCCAAACAGTGCTGTCTGGTGGCCTTTTTACCATTTTTACGCAGGTAAGCTGAAGCATATCTCTCTTCTAACCTATAAAGCATAAATGAATCATGAATACTAAATTTGATCAAGATAGTGCACTCACTGCATAGCTTTGAATTTTGTCTTATGACCCTAAACATTATCTTATGTTTCTAATATTCAACAGAACAACTGTCAAAACTGGCTCCCAGTGACTGCCCACATCTGATTCTGCAAGCCATGGCTGGACCACTAGCTGCTGCCACTGCCTCTACTGTTACCAACCCAATGGATGTGGTCAGAGCTAGAGTGCAGGTAGTGATCATTTGCATCTATGAAGCTGAGCAAAATACACCAGGGATAGTGTCAGATCACTGCTGGATGCCATGTTGAACTCCAAAATTAACTAAAGGGGTTTTGCACTGCAGATGCCTATAAATAGCTAGATTCATGAAGAGTAATGCACACTGAGGAAAACTATAGGAACATACAGTATGGATAATTGTCTCTTATGCTGCTCGAACATATTGTTGTGCTTTTTAGCTTCATGAATATGCAGCATCACAGTGACCAAGTATAGCTGACTGTGTGCCTAACTGAAGAAAATCCCACATCACTTTTTACCAGTTCAGCCTATTATTTGGTTATCAGTAAGTGGTTGCATTAAATTACAAAATATTTGTGTTTTGTTCAGGTTGAAGGCAGGAATTCAGTCATTGAGACCTTTAAGCAGCTGGTGGTTGAAGAAGGATTCTGGGGTCTGACCAAAGGACTGTCGGCACGCATCATTTCCTCCACACCCACTGCCATCGTCATGGTGGTCGGCTACGAGACGCTAAAGAAACTGAGTTTGCGACCTGAGCTGGTTGATTCGAGACACTGGTAGAATGACAAAATGGACATATATTACACGGACCATGTGCCATTTTAGCCCTTGCACCTGAGTTTGACGAGCCCTGAAGGGGGTTAGCTGTAGAAAAGCAGCCTGGGGAGCAAAATGGATCCAGGCCACTTTGTCTCTTTTCCCACTCCAAATCGGCTTCCTTGTCCATTTTCTGTAATTCCTTTTCTTGGCCTTTTAAAGTGCTGCCTTCTTAGTGTGACAATAAGATGAGCAACCCTTTTTTAATCAGTGAATGTGTTGCAAGAAGAACTTTAGTTTGCACACTGTATTAGCTTTACAATGGGCCTGTGCACTAACACATTGTACTAATTGCAACCAATTATCCATTTGCATTTTATTTGTGTCAGGAAAACAAATTCAAAGCTCTTTGCTAGCATTTTATCATTGTTGTTGGCATTGCCAACCCACGGCTGATCAGTGCTAGGCTATGTTGCTCTACACCAGCTGGAATACTTTGCATCCCATATGTTGGGAAATTAAAATATGTTAAATTGGTGATGATTATATTACTGTGAAAGAAATTGGCTGGAAAGGTACGGATCATCCCATTTGTGAATCTAAAAAGTCAAAAAAATCTTAGTGAAGCCCATTGTTTTCAGGCTGTATCCATAGATGTATGATAATTTTGGCATTATCACCATTACTTCAAAATTGGCCTCAAAAGTAGTATACATTCTTTCATAATATTATGATGAATGGAAGAATTGTGCGAGAAATAGAGCCAAATAGAATCATATATCAAGACAAGTTGATCTCAAAGCAGTACACGCTTCGTAAATGCAGAAATGCTGACTTTTTATTGAGATGCTTATAGATTACTACTATGCTATCTTACTGGCATTGTAAAAATATTGCTCTGAATAAGTTGCAGTAAACTACTAATTTGAAGTATTTGTGTTCAGTAGGAAACTATGGGGATATTGATCAGATGTTCGGAGTATTTCCATGACTGTGCTGGGCTGACAGCAACAATCTGTGAGAGAAGCCATGGGAGATTAGAGGGCAGGCGGCAGAAACAAGGTTTTGTTCCCCTACAGCTGCAGTAAATCTCTGAGTGCAATCATTGTAAATGTTTTATTCTTTTTCAGCACAAAATGTGATTGTATATTTCTTGTAATTTGTGTAGATAACTCACCTTAAAAGAAGGCATTAACTTTTAACCTAATATTTATTTTTGTTTCTGGTGTTTCTAATCTAGAAGTCTGAGATTATGACCTCAAAAGTGGTAGAACTTCAAAATTTCAAACCCACAGTTTGAAATTTGTTTGTGTGACTAATATCTAAGCTATTGGATTTTGAGGTTCTTGGACAGTCACTTTAAAGGGACCTTGCACCCCAAAATCAGTTTGTGTGAAGCTTTTTACCTCTACATGCACTCCACTGCTCTCAGACGGAAGGTAATTCATTTCAAATAAGAGAACTTTTCTCTAGAAAAACATCACATTAACCAACCTGAGTAACCAACCTGCTCATTTTCACCTCAGTGTACTCTGTCCACGTGACGGTGTAGGACTGTTCAGATATTTTTAACTACTATGTGAGACATTAAGTGTGACTGCAGTCTGTATATTCATTTCCACAGCACACAGAAGATGATACGGGACAAAGCATTGGAGTCCAACTAAGTGCTGTGGAGGGTTAAGTGTATGCAGGTTTTCATACCAACCAAACACGTCTGTCTCGTTTAAGTTGTGCTCATCAATGAAATAATGTAATGTTTGGTTGGAATGAAAACCTGCAGACTCTTGGCCCCTCATGGCACATGATTGGATTTCACTACTTTGAATTTAACTTCCCTTGTCTACAAGTACAGGGCAAGTTGGTTTAGATTTTTAAGTCACATTATGGTTTCAGTGGTCATATTTCAGTCTAAATGTCCTCAGGCTAAGGCAGTATACAAATTATGGTACAAACCATGGGGAATTCCTCATAGCCTTGGGAAAAAATCACTTACTGTTTTAATTGAAGAGTTAATCTGTAAAAACAAATATTTCCAGTGGTATTCATTTCTGTAAACCATGTTGTTCTCCAGGTTAAAAAAAAAGTACGTAGCCAATATTGGCTTTTGCAACAAAATTTTGATTTTGGACTCAGAAATTATGTTACATGAAGCATTACATACAACAGTCAGTCTTTTTTTATGTTTGTTTTTTTTCCCCAGGAATGGCATTTATCTGTTTTTGCAAATGAACTCTTCAAGTCTTGTTCTGCAGATGCTTTCCAGACAACAAAACATGTTTAGTTGGTATTGGCTTACATTTTTGAGGGCAGGTTTTGCAAAACCTTCAGGCCTGGGGGAGAGCAGGTAGCTGACTTGAAAGAAGTCAGGGAGAAAATTATGAAACATGTTGGCTGCTGTCTGGAATTTTAATATTGAACCCTCTGTGATTCCCCTTTCTGCAGCTTGTCCCTTAAATCCTGATCTGTGATAACGTCTCAACAGCCAGTGACTTTTGAGTCTCTAATGTGAGTCAGAACTCTGTTTGTACAAGTGGATCCTCCTCACAAGTTGTCTCATTGTGTTTTGGTTCAACTACCTGGTCAATAAAACAGCACAACTGGCAAAGTCGATTTTTGCATTTTTTACTGTGGTGCAGCAGATTGAACAACATATGCAGCTTGGTTTTAGTAATCTGTTATTGGGCTTTAAATTTATGACAAAAAAGTTCAATATCTGCATAATTTCCCATGTTAACCCTTCCAACAGTGAAGCGTCAGGCTGTCTGGCCAAGGACAGACCACCACTTTCATCATGACTAGTGATAACTCAAAAACTGTTTTATGAGAGAGAATATCAAGGGGCTTTAAGGCATCAACTATCTCTGTAAGAAGGCTGCGTGTTGTGTATCACCAACTGGGAATCCAAGATCACTTTAACAAGTGTTTTGGTTCTTGAGAATTTGAAAGCAGAAATGGATTATTGTTCAAGGCAATGTTATGAATCATGTTTCTGAAAATTCATATTCATTCATTCGGATTTAGTTAAATATGCTGTAAACCAAATGGGAAGATATTTGGAGGGTGATACTTAAAATTTTTTGTTTTGAAATTTCTGTGTATGAAATCTCATTAATGAAAACACTGATTTATTTAAATAAAATTGCCAGCAGGGTCTAATGAATTAGACTTGTCAAACACCTGAACTATTAATTTAATTTTGTGTTATCTGGAATTTATATGACTAGTGAAAGTACATTTCACAGGCTGCACATTTTAAAAAAGAATCTGAGGGAAAGTTGTTTGACTGATCTTTTGAACCTGGTCCTGTGCAGAAAAAAAAAAAAAAATCAAAATCCTTCACTACACTCAAAAACATCAAAACCTGATTCCCACCTCCATTATTGAATTTTCTGACTAAAAAATTATACGGGAAAAGCTGTGTATGTATGAACTCTAACTCCTTTATGAACCACAATATTTGGAAAAATAAATCAATATTGTGCTGTCCTATTCCTTTGGGAGTCCATTGTGCGAAGCAGAGGTTTGGGAGGGCATAACGTGATTCAGTGGTCACACAAGCTAATGTCTTTCCTTGATGTTCTCATAACCATGGGGCATCCATACATCTTACCCAAGGTGACACCTCGACACCTAAGGTCACATCTCATTATGCTAGTTATCCAGTGAGACGAACACATCTATTTGGGGGAAAGAAATTTTGTTTTGTTTGATCTGCAACATCCAGTGAGACTCAGGCAGCTGAGAATCTGCAGGAGACTTATCCAGTGTTTAATGAAAAAAAAGTTTAAAATCCATATTGCAGAACAGCTACTTGATGTTTATTTTACAGTGATGAGCTAAATGCATATGCATCATTTTCTCAAATGTGGTAAATTAAACTTTTTTTTAATTACCAAAACATTTTTGCATACAATGGTGAGAAATGTTCCCTTAAAGAGAGGTAACGTGCTAAAATTGAATTTTGATGCCAGGAAGGTGAATGAATAAATAAATCCCCCTGTGTGGCTACAACTGACACAAATGTGAAAAGTAAAATTTTTCCCGACTAGGACAATAGATGGCAGCAGACGATGCAATCTGTCTCACATTCACTTCACATCTCACAGTTTTCCCTCCATGTCCGACACCATTTTTGACGCTTGAACCCTCTTCTGACCACAAACGCTCTCTTTCCCTTTTTGGATGATAAAACCACCCGGAGACCAACAGACAAATGTATTGATGAATGAAACAAACACGGAGGCCTGGTGGAGCAGGCAGAGGGCTTTTTTAAGCTGACATCCTGGTGGGATGACGGAGTGCTCCCTGCTCTCCTCTATACATTAATTATCAAGCACTGTCTGGAAGGCACTTTGTCAAAAAGATTGATGAGGAGCCGTCAGGAGGGGAACAAATCTGACTTGGCTGGGGTTAAGGCAGGGCCCCTCATTCTCATGGGATGTGATCGTACTATCTGCATGTGTGTGTGTGTGTGTGTGTTGGGGGGTGGACTGGTGGGCAGCCAATGCACTAAGATCTTCAAGGGAACTGTATTGGAAAGGCTGTGCAGTGTAATCCTCTACTCAGCTGTACCTAACACTGAGAGATTTAGAGAAAAAGAGCACTGGAGGGCAAATTTGTATTAAAAAGGAGCTTGACATTATCTACAGATTAGCACGGGCTTAAATCTGTTAAACCAGCTGGTGCATATGACTTCTTTTGTTGTTAATATCCCAATATCCCACTGAATCTAATATCTACATGTTTGGCCCCACAACAGCTTAGCTGCTTGTTACTGTACATAACATACATCACATGGAAGAGACAAATCAAAGCTTGAAATCTTGAAAAGGAGCTGAAAAGTTTGTGTGGTGTAATCTTTCAGTCTATAAATTAAGAGGAAATAGGCTGGTGGAGTGTGCCAGTATGTAGAAAACTCCTATTTAATAAACTGAAATGGTAGCAAGTTATTTGTATCACACATAAAGCAACTTCTGAAAGACTCTTAAATGCCTTAAATGTATTAATGCATCATGCACTTCCATTAAAGCCAAGGCGACGCAGGGCAGCGTTCATTTATATTGCAGATGAGGCATTGACATTCCAGCTGAACCTTCATTTAGGATGGTCATTGAAAGAAGGACATTTAATTCTCTGATGTGAACAAACCATTAAGGGTGTGTGTGTGTGTGGGAAGGAGAGGGGGGTGGCAGAGGGGGTTTGGTCTGCTGTACTGGATCATTACACAGCGAGAGAGGGGAGGAGAGGAGGAGGAGGAGGGAGAGAAAAAGCTGTAGAGGGAGCGGACGAGAAGGAGTGGAGACAGACTGGAGAAGGCAAAGGCTGATTCAAGGAGGCTGAGACACAATCAACACCTGAGACAAGAAAATGCCCAATTTCGCAGGCAACTGGAAAATGAAAAGCAGTGAGAATTTTGATGAGTTGCTGAAAGCTCTGGGTAAGAAAATCCCCTTTTCTTCCTCTGATTTTTTCAACTATTTGAGATGTTTAAGAATTTTTCATGCATTTTCCACTATGAATCAGGGAGAAGTTTTATTACCTGTGAATGTGTAATGCAACAATTGTTCAAAATGAACCAATCCAGATTTAAGATATAATGAATATGCCTACTGGAAGTCATTACTGGAATTCTGGTATGAGACTGTAATCACTGTTTATTATTATCTACATGCTGATTTGACTAGGTTTGAGTTGTATATTTTTAATAGGTTTTCAAAAACTGAAAATGGCAAAAAAATATGAAAAAAGGGCTAAAGATATGTATGAAATACAAGTACAAGACATTGTGCTAAATTACACGTTGTACAGACTATAAGGAGCTTTACTTTAAGCAACACTCAGAGGATTAAATCTGCTACCAGCTGGTATTAAGAGTGTGATACAAATGAATATGTTTTGTCTTAAATACTCCACTGAAACCAGTGTCTACATATTCGCCCCAAAAAACTAATCCCTCTACTGCAAGAGTTAATTTTTCACATGGAAACAGCTGCAAGAGACAGATTGAGGAGTGAAACCACTTTGTGGGAAAGTGAAGTACAATTTATTATAATTGCAGAGGAACAAAAACTCTCATAGCGATGTAAATGTAGAGATGCTGTATTTGAATAATGGACCATAGGAAGAATGGGTGGGAAGTGGACTAAAGCGTTACCTCATGTAACTCTTTGCACTGTAACTATGACAGAGAGGTTTAATAGCTTTTCCAGTCATTTGCAAGACAGAATCTATCATGGTCTACAGGAGAAACCAAACAAAGCGAATGGCGCCAGCATTCCTCCCTCTCATCACCTTGTCATTGCGTTCCCCATACTTGCAACATCTACTGATAACCATCTCAATGTTGGAGGATCCTTTTATATGAAAATTGACAGTGTAATACAGCAACATCTTCCCCTGACTCCCAAAAGGTGATATGGATAGGTGATTTCATTGAGGCATGACTCTGCTTGAGATGGATACTCTTGTCATTCCTCTGGTAAATAGGCACAATTTCACTTCTGAAACATAAATTCAGGTTGTTTTTATCACCTTTTTGGTGCCAGGGCAGACATTCAAATATGTGAGGTGACAGTATTCACTTTCAGATGATAAAATAAAGAGAAAGTAGGCCTCATGAACTGGTATAGGGTATAAAGTCTCAATTCTTGGCTAGGTTGCAAAAATGCAAAGTTGCTTTTGTGAATGAGGTCATACTGAGTACAACATTTTCACTAGATTGCAGAGGATCCTAGCTAGCCTCACAGTTAGGTTATGTCTTACATGTGTTCTCAGGTGTGAATGCGATGCTGAGGAAGGTAGCAGTGGCGGCTGCGTCCAAACCCCACGTGGAGATCAGGCAGAATGGCGAGCAATTCTACATCAAGACCTCCACCACTGTCCGCACCACCGAGATCAACTTCCACATCGGCGAGGAGTTTAATGAGGAGACGGTGGACGGCAGAAAGTGTAAGGTAATTTGTCCACTGATAGAGCTCATGGTAAGTGCTTAAAAGTCAAATTTGTGTTTAAAGCTACATAAAATGTTGTGTTTCTGCAGAGCTTGGCCACTTGGGAGACAGAAAACAAGATGTACTGCAGACAGACTCTTCTGAACGGGAACGGCCCAAAGACCTTCTGGAGCCGAGAACTCAGAGGGGATGAACTCATACTGGTGAGAAAAGACTATTTGGCCATAGTTTTTTTTTGTAATTAGGGAATAGGATATCAGACAAGACAGTGAAGTTAGACCTTAACTATTGACTCAAATGAACCAGATGTATAAAGAATGTGGCTTGTGCCCAGAGAGAGTCGAGAAGTCAAGTCGCTCACCTCCGGAGCCAGATGTGCACCTCCACTGGCCTGGGATTGAATCCCCTTTGAGAAATTTCTTTCCCGTGTTTCCCTTTCCTTCTGTCTAAATAAAGACCATCCAAAATCCAAAAGGGACAAAAGTTAACCGTATGTTCTCCTTTTTGTTTCAAAAAGTGCCGCTTCCTCATTTAATATGCTTTGATCTTCTCAGTTGTTTAAGTCCAAGGCACAGTTTGCACACAAAGACTCCTAATTTCATCTAAAACCTCCGAGCAGTTCTTTGAGCAGATGTTTGGAAGCTTTGCAGTGTGGGATGGGATGTCAAATTTCAGGGTCACTATCTTTAACCACATGGGGCATTGCTGGCCTTCTAGTCTGTCTGCAAACAAGAAACAAAGGATGGGTAAACTAGTGAGAAAACCCGATGTCAGTAGGTTGTCATGGAGATTCAGAGCTGGGCTGTGACACTTGCAGTGAAAATCCCCAACGAACCGGTCAGTCGTACATCCTGTAGTTCATCAGAAACGTTCTGGACTCCCATGACACTTCACGACACCATCCATTCCTCATTTTTCCTCTCTGAGGTTGTGCATGAAGACATGCTGCTGGGATTTGACAGTGCAGATCAAGCAGATCCTTCGTCTTCGTTCTGAGACATTTTTTCCCCATTCATTTTCTATGTCAAAGAAAAAAAAGACATACCAAAAGGCTGAAAGCAAGAGAGTTCTTTGGCCTTGCTGGTCTGAATACTATTCTAGTTTGTGGCAACACCTATTCAAGAGCTCCGTGGGGACACTTCAATAAGATTTCAAAGGCTGCTCCTGCTGCACTGGTACCGCTTAACATTACACCGCCATACGTTTGGTGTTAGGCCCTGCATACCAAGCAGCACTGTATGTTCTTGCATCCATCAAAAACACTTCTGTCTCCAGTGCACAGCCTTTCAGATTACCAAGACAATGAGGTTTTCTGTAAACATCTGGGCCTGCTTGGTTTTATAGGCCAGATGGACAACAAAACCTGGGTCCAATAACAGTTGAGTCCAGTTTGGATGTGATGGGGATATCCTCTTTACTGAGTCCGACTGAGCTCGGTGGAAAACTAATCAGGAAAACATTGCAGAGGGGCTGTTATATGGATTGGATGCAGATTTTTAACAGGGAAACAAAGCTTTGAACAAGATGGAATCTGTCTGTTTTTATTCAAGATAAGGGCGTATGCTTCTGTCCATGCTGGAGTGATAGACTGTAATGTGATAGGCATGTGGGGTTAAGTCATTGGAAAAAAGTTTTGATTTTTCAAAGATAATCTCATGAGTCTTGCTGCGATACCAGCGGGGAGGGAGAGGACAGATGTATTCCCTGATGTTCTGTAATTTAACAAGTTTTCCCCCATGTCACACTTCACTAATTAAGTTGTTTACTCTTAAAATAGCTGAAAAGATTCAAATGATTATGAGGCAAAGATGTTTGGCACTGGGGTGAAGCTCTGAGCAAATCCATGGTCAGTTGAAGGACTGTGAAATGTTGGACCAGCGATCTCTGAATCTCTGTTTCAAACTGAAGCTCCACCAGACTGAAACAAAATGTGCTAGCACTGACCACTGTCACCCTCTCCCTTTTCAACAATACTTACATCAGAGTCAATTCTAAGTGAAATCTATATTACAAATGCCAAAAGATACCAACAACAAATTCATTTCCAGATAAACTATGGCTCAGGGTAAGAATGTTCTTGTTTGAGGTTTTGTATTGTAGTAGTTTGTATGTAGTTTTTTAAAAGGGTATTTCTTGAATGAATTTGAAGTCCTCATAGGCAAACCATCACAGTGCTGGACCACAATTGGCAGTCAACACCGTTAGCTTTAATTCAAATGAGGTAAACCTGCTGGGTAGGTGCTCTCCAGTCTAAATGCTTTCAGATTTCAGAGCCAATCAGGACCAAGTCCAACTGTGATGTGTTGACTGAAAATAATCCCAAACTACCTGTTAAAAAACAAACAAACAAACAAAAAAAAAGGATTTTGAAAATGCAGTGAGCAGCAAAAACAAAATCATACTTTAGTAACAATGCCTTTAAAACACATCCTTGTGAGGAATGTGAGGAATACTGGACCTCTAATGGCTTGGTCATATGGGTCATGGTGTAAATCCTCTTGTTGTAGATTTATTGTTTCTCACAATCATTTGTGGAAAGTACCCACTAGACTTTCTGTTGCTGGTTAACTCTGCTTGTTAAGTTTCATGCCTCATTTTCCTCATAATAGTCTGCCATCCTCGGTTCACAAAGGAACCTGAACAAACGTACAGTGTAAAGAAAAATGACCATTAATCTAAATCAAAGCACTGGCCAACAGATGAGGAAATTAGGCTCTTAGGGAAGGATGGATGTGGGGTGTAATGAAGGCAATATGTGGTGGTTTACTGGGCTCACTGTGATCCAAGATGGGTGGATTTCAGGATAGTTTGATAACCATTTGCAGCGGTCTACAGTGAGCAAGGAGAAATGCTGAAGAAATAAAATCTACTCTTTTACTTGCCCGCCGCAGGATCCTCAGACTTCCTCTGCATTTCAAGACAGTAAATATTGATTTTCGGAGAATATTTCTGTCCTCATAATGGTTTGTGTGTAAGATAGGACTTGTAAGTGGTTTGTGTGTGTGTTGGTCTTGATGGTGTCGGGGGTCCTCTGGCTCTGGCCCAAGTCTGCGAGCTCCTGCGGGCTTTAATGGGCCTCATTGATCATGTTGTTGAGAAATGCCAATGGACCCTGATGTTACCTCCAGTTAATGTCTCCCCCGGCATCACGCCACATGCCAGATGGAGTCATCTTAGCTCCATCCTTTTTTTTTTTTTTTTTTTTACAGCCCAGGCATGCGTCCCTGTCCTCTCTCACTCCATGGCTTGAGATAATGATGATGTGTGGTGCTGACAACTTGAGATGCCATATTGTTACGCCCCTGAGACTCCCATAAATCTTAGGACGCAGACACACCCACGCCTCACCCTGGGCATCCAAGTGTCCCCCCCCCCCTTTTTTATCAGTTTTTGTCATGTCTATGTTCATTTTGCAGCTGCCATTTTCCCTACTGAGCCATCTGAGATCACATCTTAGCTGCCATTTATGCCACTTAGAGGGGGAAATCTAACAGGGGAGCAAGAAATCAGTTTATCAGGCTCTGAGCAGCAGGAATACAGTATGAAAGGCTGAGAGTTAAAATCTGACAGGTTAAGGGTTTGCTTCAATTGGTGCAAGATGTCATTCCGATGGTGGTTTTAAATGATGAAAATTTAGGGGCTAATTAACTGAACAGCAATTTGTGCATAATTAAAACCTGTGACAATCTCGGTTTGCTTCCAGTTTTGGTCATCTTTTTGTTTCTGAAAGCACCACTGGGACGATCAGTTTTAGTGAGTTCAGTCACGTCCCCTCAATCACAAAAAATACTTTATATCGGGCGCGGCTTCTTATTTAAGAGGATGGTTCCAGGCGGAGGACAAGGCCACGCTGATGAAATGTTTCTGAAATGAAATGTTATGAAATGTTTATCAGAAGTTAATTAGAGAATGTTTTTCGTTTGTTGGCAGATCTTCGGAGCAGATGATGTGGTGTGCACGCGAATCTACGTACGGGCGTAATGAGACTCTTCCAACGAGAAACTTCCAACAACACCGACACCCACATAAATATAAGTGTCAACGCTGAGATATGTCACAAAACAGCATTATATCTCAATAACCTGTTTTGACATTCACGGTGCTTTGTCTCTTCATAAATCATACTTTCATCTGGACATTGCTATTCTGTTCCTTTTTTGTATTTAATTTTTGACATCTTTGGAACTAAAGTGATAAAAAGTATGGTCTGTTTTTGTAATATTGTTCAATTTATGTCCTATTTCTTGGGACAATAAAGACATTTTTGGCTTATGTTTGAGTTACCCATTAACATACAAACACAAGTGGGAGAAGTGGCAAAAAGGCAAATGGTGAACTAAGTTTCAGTCTATTCAAAGGATAGTTTAATGTCAAACACCATACTACACTCATGTACAACATCATAAAAGTCAAAAGAAGACATGGCAGAGTAGAGACACATTAAATGGGGTACAAATGCTGTCTTTATGTACAATCCAGCTCCCCGGTTCTTCCTGTAGTATTTCTTATTAAACACGGTAAATATAAAAATAAAAACCCAAGTTATAAACTGTTCCAAGATTGTCTATAGCTGGTTATATTACTGACAGTTGCCTTAATGGAGTTCCTTGAAAATGCTGACAGATGAAATTTTTGTCAGGTAGCTTCATTTCAGGAGTGTTGCCAAATCGCCCCCATGCCGAAACGTCGGTGCGTTTACTTCCAACCCGTGTAAATCTGCTTTGATCCATAAAGAAAATTGCCATATAGAGAGACAATGTTTCTTGTCTATTATTTTCTTCAACGTCGAGCAAATTGTTCATTTAGACTGTTTATTATACTTTACCTGAAAGTTTGAACGTAACGCTCAGTTAAACAGTGAACTGAGATTCAAAATGCAAAGATATTGGACAGATATGTTGGTCTTGAGCAAAGAAGGCAAGACACAGGACGCAGTGTGATGTTTCTCAGCAGAACCCGATAACCCCAAACCAGAAACCAACAAAGAGTTTCTGTCTAATCTTACCATGTCACCTCGCTTAGCCAATTCCCATTTTATGACAGTTAAACTGCTGAGGGGTAAACAGCAATAATATCCCTGTTGTATGGGAATATAACATTCACATTTGTATTTCAGCAAAAAATACAAACTGATAGCCTTGACATACTGCAACGATTATTGCTTGTTTGTTTTCTTGATCCTAAAACTGTACATTAGCTGTATGGCTGACATTCACATATAGACCTACTATATATCTGTCAGTTGGTTTTTTTTTTGTCAACACTGGGATTTCAAAAACACAAACAAATCATGAACAATTTCTATAGGTGATAAAACTGTGAGACCACCATGACTACAGTTTTGATATATGGGTTTTATATGACCAGCCCGTCTTCATACAGATTATAACCATTTGGTAAATGAAAATTTACATACAAGAAAAAACTCAAAGTACTGTTGGAAGTGCAGTACTTTGAAAAACGGACATACACTTCCAAAAGCATAAATTGTTGCTTGGCTACATTCAATCATCTTAAAACCACAAGTGACACTGATGCCAAAGACTGAAGGTAGAAAATAGGCGTAGAAGGGTAGACAGTACTGCTTTGAAACATGTATAAAATAGTTGTTTTCAAGAAAATGGAAAAGCTCTACTAAACAAATACATTAAGGACGACACGCTCAACAGACCACAAAGGAAAAAAGGGTCTCTAATTAACATCCTTTGGTAAAAACCGTAATTAAAATGTTTGCATTTTCTTAATATAGTTCTCTGCAACCTCTAGTTAAAGATTGGTACTACGTTTTGTTAATGTACGCTACACATCAATGAACATCTGATTTAAAAAAAAAAATCTATATAAACAAGATATTTACAGGAAGTGTTCGGGCAGTCAAAACTAAATGTACTTGATACTGCACTGGCATTGTATCGGTGCCAAGCATCTACCCAGCAGGTGCCAGAGACGCTGAATACATAGTGCACTATTGCCTTTATCACCAAAAAGAAAAGACAAAAACATTCACAGGCTATACAATTTTACAGTTGGAAGCCAAAAATAAGCTTCATGTCCTAGTACAAACATTTTCACAGAGGTCACGGATCTGTACTAGCTCTTGCTACTAAAGAGAAAAGCTGAGGTTCTTTTTTTAATTTTTTAGTTCCTCTTACAAAGTAAGTGGTCCGCAAAAACCATATTAATTTACTGTCAACTAGGTGAGTGTTAGTCATGAAATGCTTAAATAGGCGTGTTGTGTCAAATTGTGAATGACTCCAACGAGAGGATGTGCCGTCCTCCTGGTAACAAAATCCACAAGGTGAGACTCTTCATGAGGATGACATCTCTGTATCTTTACCTCACGTAAATAAAAAAAAAAATCTGTATTTAACATTCTCATCGGATTACTAAGACAGCTGGGGTTTTGTCCTAATACGACTGCTTCACACACCTCACAGACTTTGCAGTGTAGGCTTGAAAGTTTGCACATAGTTTGAGTCAGTTCCACCACATTTGCAAAAAAAAAAAAAAAAAAAAAAGCAGCAAATTTACACCTCGTGGGTTGGTGACTCGTGGACTGACAACCACCCCGAATTTTGGCAACTGAATCCAGCAACTGCAGGTGTGAAAAATCCACATGAAGACGCATTTTAAACTATCACCAGCAGTCTGCTGCGTGAAGCCGTTCACTATCGATCTTTTGCTGAGAGAGACGCTGACTACAGTGTTCGGTACTTCACCCGGTACTTGTTGATGCTGAGGTAATGGAGAACCTCGGGGTTGCAAGTGGTGGAGCACGACACCAGGCCCTCTCGTCCCTCTCCCATCAGCCACTTGCGGTTGTCAGCTGCCATGTCGCTGGTCACATGCTCCTTGGCCCAGGCGTCCAGCCAGGTTTGAAAGCGTCTGTGCAGGCGATTGTTGACCCGCTGGTGGGACTGGAAGAGACGTGAGCAAAAACACCGGGGTTGGGCGACTGTGATGCCAGATGAAAATTCAAGAGGAAGGTCACACAAAGTTTTAATAGCAGTCTCAAGAATGCATCATACATGCAAACAGACCAAATCTGGACTATCTGGACTAAAGATGCATTATGAAAACTTTTATTAAAAAATAAACAAAACGCTGAATTCCTGTCTGATGCCTGTATGTGAAAAAAATTGCAACAGTTCTGTGATTTAAAGATGCAAAATGCTTGCTGTATGTGAAACTCATTATTGGCTTACTCGAGTGGCGTTGAGGAGTTCATGTTACGCTTGAAAACATGTTTCCTGTTAAGTTAAACTGAACAGTTCATGCTAAAAACCACATATTGTGCAATGGCAGAAATCTCATATTACAACCAAAATCAAATTGTTTCTTGACCCAAGGCAAATCTGTCTCCCATGATTTCATGGATATCTGTTAAAAAAATGTTTGAGATCACTTGGTGTGCAAACAGGATGAAAAACAAACTAACGAGCGAGAACATAAGTTCTTTGGTTGAAGTAGTAATGAAACTGTTACTCCCTCTACCATGAATACCACTACTACACGAATACTACTACTACAGTGAGGAGCACTGCGTCTCAGCAAAAGTTGAACAGATTTCAATTTTGGGCACCATCCAAAAACAGCGAGCATCTGGCTGCAAAACGCAAACGCCAGCAGTGCCCTGCGTTCAAACAGCGGGACACAACGCAAGGTAAAAAGACATCCGTCAGACGCATGCTCACATTGGGAAACAATTAAAAAAATAGTGCGATGAAATAGGGAAATATCCTCTGTGCGAATGCAGGTGAAACCCGTCGGTGCTTACCTGATGGGCCCGTGTGAGCGCCGTGTGCCTGTACATGTAGTCCTCCGACTTGCAGACGTACACCATCTTGTAAGAGTTGAGTTTGAACATACACTCCATCTTTAGCTCGCCGTTGCCGTCCTGTGACTTGTCAGAGCCCTTTGTCATCCTCTCTTGCTGAAGTTGCTCCCAGCCTCTCTGGCACTTCCTTATCCTCCTCAAATTCCTGAAGGTCAGAACAAACAGATCGCCATGAGCACACTGTCTGACCTGAGAAAAATCTACCCCCCTCCACCCCCTTTTTTGTTTTACCCCCACACATCAAAAAAACCTGCATCACGTTTACAGGGAAAGTTCGCACAAATTTCTAAAAAATTGTCAGGTGAATTATTTTCCCTTCAACATATTATATGGTACTATTTCATGTTTGACAATATGGTAATGTGTAACTGTTGGCCATTGTTGATGTGGTCAACCATAATACACACAAATCTTAACTTGATCTGACAGTAATAACAGTATTGTAAAATTTGAGAGGACTGTCCCTTTAAACAAGTGTTTTTTAAACCCATGCATATCAACTCACCGAGTAACAGAATTAGATAGGGAGTCAAATCATTCGTGGGAAATGTGGATCTATAAGAGCAGCAGAGGCAGCAGTAGTAATATTTCTGGACAGTGCACTTCCGTTGCACATCTTACTGATTCTCTTGTTAAATTCTAAATATGCTCTGCAAACAAAAAATTTTCGTTTAATTGGAAATGATCCAGATTTTGTGCAGGCATTAAAAATGCAATTCACCCCGCTTGAATGAAAGTTTTAAATGTGTACTTACCACCGAGGGTACAGGTGAGCGAGGACTGAAACCGTGAAGCATTTTTTGCATTCAGGGCTCCACTTAAAAGACATGACAGTGAGGCCAATTTTAAATAAAAAAATGCGAGAAACAACACGTTTTAATATTGCTGCCAGATGGGATACCAATCCAAAATATGAGCTGAGAATACTTTTATGCGCACATACTTCCACTGACAATGTACAGAGTGTCATGATCATGCGATGAAGACCCAACATAACTGCAAAAGAAACTGCTGGATTTTCACTGCTGTTGAAGGTATTTTGGAGGAGGAGAATCTATCGGCTTCTTGTGCTGCTGACCTCTCATAGATTTCATGTAAGAAAAAAGAACGAGATGTGGGTGAGCCCACTGATAAATCATAGTCAGGTACCAGATTTATGCAATGGGTTAAATAAGAGGAAACTGAGAGCAAGAGTTGTTTTTTTTCCTTGGGTCTTTTGAAAATCTATTGAAATGTTTATGATAATGGACAGCCATCTCAAAAAAATGTCAACAAGCACCAACAACCAAAGACAGACAGGCTTGATGTGCAACACTCATCTTGGGCTTTAAGACAGTGCGGACCCAACCACCCCTCCATGCATAGCTCTGAGGTGTCAGGAAAGAAATACACCAACATATGAACATACAATTCAGACCATCATTTTATTTACAAGCCCCACTCCTCTGTACAAGTGTTGCAGATAATGTGCTTGACCAGGGTTTTGAAAGACTTTAAGAGCACTCATCTCGCAAACCTGTGGAACAAAAACGCTGCAACGGGAGTGCACTGTATCCACAGAAAATTATAACACACATAATATTGAGTATAGTAAACACTCAAACAAATGGACAATTGAACATTTACAGTTGTAAACAGTGATTAAGTCACATACAGGACCTCTTATATGAATACAATCACAAACACAGGGCATGATAAGGCAGAAAAGAAAACCATTTTACTTCACTCTATTCCTTTAACAAAGTCACTCAGGTCCTATGCAAGAGCCCTAGTCTATCAATCTCAGCTCAAACCCACAATAGAAAATGACCAGTGTGACATAAAATGACAAAAGTCAGAACCCATTTGTTTTTCTTTCAGTTTTAAGCATTCAACCACTGTTTGTTCTCTAGCTGTACAATGAAAAACAGATTTTGAAAAAATCAACACTGTGAATAGTTTAACCAATGATTCAATAGTTGTCGACTAAGGTGAAAATCCAAAAAGCATGACTAAGCCAATACTATTTAAAAAAACGTCATATTCATAAATAAAAGTCCCATTAAAAAGGAACTGAATCAATGCATAAATAAATTCCCTGTTTAAAAAAGATGGTCATATATAAAGTGCAATCTTCACGTGAGGCAGAGGTCAGAAACTGAAAAAAAGTTCACAGCCAATGCGATTCTTTCCAGACAGGAGGGCAGTGAGGCACTGCAAGCATTCACCTTAATTTTGGAGTTATTACCTTCCCAAACTCTTGCCAATGTTAATTTCTGTCCGTTACTAATAAGGCAGAGCTCTGAGGCCCCAGAGATTTGTGATTAGAAAGGGCCTCCTACGTCAGGCTTGTGCAAAAGTGCCACTGGTTCTAGCTCTGAAAATGAGCCGTATTTGGCAGCTGGTTTGGCTTGTCAACAGTGGAATGGCTGCTTGGCTGACTAGAGCCTTAGGGCAGATGCTTAAGGTTGTGAAGACAAGAGGGACACATGGCTGGGGCCTCACCTGGGGAGGAACACAGGCTTCTGGGCCAGATGCTCGCGCAGCTCTGGGGATGCAGAGTCTGAGTTCAGGTATCTGCCCACGTAATCTGACCACCTCTGTGGGGGGTAGGGAGTGAGGGGAGGGACATAAAACAAGTCAGCATGTCATGAACCACAAATGGGGCACATCATTAACAATTTACATCATCCTCTTAAGTTTTATAAAAGTCCGGCAGGTGATGCAGCTGTTAGAAATGGAAGGCAAACATCATTACACCCAACCAAGGTTACTGAAGTGATACTGTAGTGTACAACTAACTTGACAGTCCAACAGAATCAAAAAGGAATTCACACACTCATGTCCACTGTATTGCCTGAAGAAACTGGATTAAAATAACTTTTTAATTCATTTCAATAACACAATATTACAGTAGAGGGTTTATTACCCCGTGCTGTGATATTACTTGAAGAAACTGGATTAAAAGAACATTTTGATGGACTTGGGTGTGAAAACTCCCCTTTGATTCTATGTAAATGCAGCAGTTGAGGCCCTTCAAAGTTTTAAATTTTGACCTTTAATTCTGGCATCCCATCAGTTTTTAAACACCATAACACAACGCAAAAATCCCCCAAAGTTTGGTTCAAATCCCACCAATGGTGTCTGAGATACCACTCGAGATACATACGTTTGACGGATGGACACAGTACCAAATAAATAAAGAAAAGGGAATGTTACATAATGCGTTTCTGTAATGATGTGGTGCTGTGGGTGACATTTATATAAGGTCAGCTGTCAGAGGAGCTTCAATGGCAAAGCACTTGACTGATATAAACAACTTCCTCTGTGGGATATATCAATTGTATATCAATACCCAGAGAGTCTTACCTCTGCCTCAGCCGGCTCATCTGAGTTTTCCTCCTCTGTGTCCAGCAGCTCCATGGCCAGGGTCACACTCCCTCTGCTCTTCAAGAACATCAACTAGACAAAACAGAAGCAATGGGAGGCAGAGTCACAAACACACATTAGTGTAATGTTCAAATAAGGAGATCGAAATATCAGTCTACAATCTATAAAACCTGCAATAAAATTGACGCTCATTGTATTTGATAAATTGTTTAATAAAGTTTCTCATACATTAAGGAGCTGCAATCCCTGAAAGAATTTGATTAGTCTGGGATTCAGTGGAAACTTTTACTATCAGTTGATGATCTAAATAAGTTCAGATGTTCTTCCACCCTGCCAAGAAGAAAATCTGGAGGGAAACACTGATGACTTTTTGGCATGGAAATGCAAAAATGTGAATATACTGAATATTGGCAGAAAGTATCAACTATAAGCAGCATCGGTACAAAACTTTATTCAACTGTTACTGGTCTTTGAAAACCCATTTTGGTCAAATTTTAGTCCAAAGAGGGAGCTCATACAGTGTAAGTAATACAGGAAACAAGCTCCAGATGAGAGTTACAAAGAGGTATGGTTGGGTAATCATAACAATACATAATTTATAAATTCCCTGGGTGGTACCTTGAAGCAGTTTTCATCTGACATGAGCTGCTCTGCCTTGCGCTGGTAGGCCCCCTCAGCCGTGGCTCTGGACGCCTGGGTGGACAGCGAGCCCCCGGTGGCCTTGTTGGCACTTTCACTCAGGTACAAGTCCGTCACGCGCACACAGACATCATCACTCACAATGTGCTGGAGCTGTGAAACAAACCAGCTCAATACGTCACAGTTATGATCACCTGGGTACTCAATGAACTTCATATGAACAACGCAGAAGCTACATGGTTTAGTCCCACATCCCCAAGTCCTCAGACAAACAACTGATTTATAAAGCAACACAATATGATTTTTAGCCTTTTAAGACACAAAGCATTTTGTTATTAACTGCAGCTTTGTCACATTAACACTAGATTTGTTTTCAGAGAAAGCTGGATATCCTAAGTATCAACTTCTAAGTCCTCCAAGCGTCAGATTATCTAAATACAACACAATGAGCGTCTGCTAACCAGTAAACCTTTTCAGAATACTGAATTATGTGAAAGGAAGGAAACAGAAAACAGAAAACAGAAACCAGGACTTATGAGAGCGGCACACTAATGGTATATTGTCTCGAGTGTATTAAAGGTGCACTGTGCAAAATTGCAGAGGGTCAGGTGAAGTGACCCTCTGCAGGACCCTTTAGACTCAACTGACAAAAAATGTGGAATCAAGATGTAATCTATCAATGAATTATTTACACACACACACACAAGCATATTTGACAAACACTAGTTTAGTACAATGGAGTTTCTTTGCATAATAAATATAAAATAACATTGTAAGACCTTGGCTGTACTGACCTGCCGCACAATGCTCTGGATGAGTTTGTCCATGGTGAAGGCAATATAGGCGTGGATGGTGAACATTTCCCTCAAGGAGTCTTCATACTGAGCCGGCTCCATGTTTCCATCCAAAAGGTTGCGCACCATTTCCAGAAAGGCGGAGTAGTAGTCCTCTACATCAACATCCACTGCAAGGAAAAATAGAAGAGTCAAAGTGATATAAAATGAAAATAAAATGATGTCAATCTCATAAGGTGTTGCACTACAAATGCAAATGGGTATTCAGTAAAGGAGTACTCTACAAACAAACATTACAACAAATATCCTGAGAATCATTTTGGAGTGGTGTTTTCTTTGCAGAGGCTTTATCTGGACAGTCCATAAATTTTTTTTGTTTCAAGTTTGTCAAATTCACATCACATTATAGACAGCTGCCTGTGCAACTGTCTAAGGCAGATAGATGAAAATATCTTAAGAGAATATTTTTAATTTAGAGGTAATACGTTTACTCGGAGTCTGGCCTGGTACAGTTGCTGTCCAGTGCTGAAGTTTCTAAGCCTTTCATGACATCTGCGGGCTGCCCAGCGTTTCGTTTCATGGATTATAAAGACATTTAAAAAGTGCCTACAAAACGATTACCTGAGTAATCTTGAAAAACTGGGGACACTAAAATTAAACCAGTTATGCCTTCTAAAGGTTTCTACACTTACTAGGCTCCTTCATCCTCAGTTGGATTGCTGGATTTTCATTCTTTTCCCGTTTGAGCCCCAAGACTTCTCTTTCCCACTCTCGCTCGCGGGCGTCCTCCTCTATCTGCCTCTCGGCTTGCCCGTAGATCCGCAGCAGCCGTGAGCAGAGGATCTGGTGAAGACGCAGGAAGATGTACCAGTAGTTGTTGACTAAGAACAGGTTATAGGCATCGTCTACGCCCCGCAGCTTCTGGGCTCCCGTGTTGCTAAAGAGGAGCTTGGACTTCGATGAGCTGCTGCCGCCTGGCAGGCCATTGTGCTTCTTGGTACCATCTTGGTCCATCTCCAGGTCCTCTTCCTCCTCCTCTTCATCCTCCTCTTCCACATCAGAGAGCTCGCCCCGCCGTGCAAACAGCATGTCAGGGATGAAATGGTGGATGATCTGTTTGATCTTGTACTTGTCTTCTTTCTGGATGCCCACCTGCCTCTTGACATGGTGGATGATCAGAGCGGCAGCGTCCTCCAGGATCTGACTGTCATCGTAGGTCAGGGTCATGTGCGGGCCGCTGGGTGGCGGTGTGGCAGTGTCCTCTGATGCCCGCTCCTGGCGCTACAGGACAAAAACAGAACAGATTAAATTAACCTGATGCATTATAAATCCCTCATTTTGTAATTTTGCTCAAGGCAACAAAGCATGAAAGTACTGGCTGGTGATCAATCAGAATGACCAAAAAAGATCTCAAAAATCATGTTTTGTCTTTTGCTGTTGACACTACCATGATTTTTATGCATAGACTGTAGCCTTCTTATGAATACACAAGTGTGCAGAATAATGTCTAGAGAACACCCTTCCTTACCTCATCATATAGCATCTCAATTTCATTAAGCAAGGTCTTTGAACGAAACACTTTGGTGTCATTCTGCTTGAAGTTGATGCCTTGGTGGTCGAGTGACTTCAGGTAATACTTCTCATTCTGCTCCCGCCAGATTTTGTTGAAGCCTCTCTGAGCTTCTCTCCACTCCTCCTCTTTCATTTTTAGTCTGAAAAGGGGAGAAAAAAAGTGCCGCACAAACATTAGAGGCACTGAACAAAACTTGACAATGTTCACTTATTCTCAAACCAAAAACCAGAATGAACAACTCAGCAAGTAAGAAGTCCCAGTCCTAGCTTACCTCTTGAGCACTATGGGGACGGACACAGCTGGGTTCCTCTTGAGCCCGTCGATGATGTCCTGGGCTTTGTCCCCGTATATCCTCTGGATGGCCTTGCGATGAATGACCTCAGAGCTGCCGCCCATTGTGTTGTCCAGCCGGAAACGCAGCTGCTCCTCGGCAGACATGCGAGAAAGCCTCCGCTGCACTGTCTCCAGGGCTCGTATCGTGGCCAGGTTGGTTTCCAAGACAACATCCAGCTACAGGGGACAAGATCACAAGAGTTATCATTCCCCCAAAATCAGCTATGTCCGCTTGGGATGTCTCATAATGGCAAAACACACAACATAATGTTAGTGTTTTTTTTTTTTTTAACATTTGTGGCAGTAAAGTAGGTTATTGGGATTCAATAGTATCATCTACTGTCTAAATGGATCACAAAAAGTTTTTATTTAAAACTTATGATGATTTGAAACATTTTGAAGGGGCCCAGTATTCTTCATGAAAGAATACTTTACTTTGGAGTTGGGCTGGACTGGACCACTGGCCGTCAGCCACAGTGAGTATTTCTCACCTCAAAGCGCTCATCCTCACATCTGTAAATGTGCTCCTCATACTGAGTCTTCTTAGAGCTGACGAACGTTGAATCCTCCGACCATGATGGAAATGAAACCCAAGTGTCGTTCAGAACCTGCAATGACACAAATCTCGTTAGAAAATTTACTTTTTTAATCTGACAAAAACAGGGTTTCCACACTCACATCAAACATCATTGAATTCAAGGAAATTTTGACGACTTTCAAGGCCTTGCTCAGTGAAATTCTTGACATTGGCATATTTTGGAAAAGGCATCAGCATTAGCAAGAACAAGAACATTCATGAGCCTGAAAAGCTGTCCAGGAGCAAATGTGTTCACTGTATTCCATCAAGTACTTTGTAATCTAAAACAGCTGGACTAAACAAAAAAAAAGGACAAACTTGTCTTTGGACCCTCAGTGAAGACACTGAAAAGAAAACTCACCTCTTTGCACAGCGGGGTCCTCCCTGTGCACTTGGGCTGCTGGTAGCTCTTAGGCAGTGCTCTGTAGCTGGACCCCAGCCTCTTGCAGGAGGCATAGTCAATCTCCATGGCGATGCCCTCCGTGGCGCGCTCCTTGGGGAAACTTTCCACATGGCTAGACTCTCTGTAGCCCAGGAAGTTCTTGAACCATGTAAAAAGCTCCGGGAATTTTCTGTCAATTACCACAAAATATATGCAAAATATACAGTTAATACTGCTGTACAGGCGCGGTGCACCACAAGATATTTGACCCATAAACACTAACATAAACATAAACATTCTCAGCCAGCATAAACACTGCTGGCTGAGAAAAAGTGGTGAGTAAATCTAAGAAATGAGTATTAAATGTGATGTCACTGTTGCAGGAACCGTAGGGGAAAAAAACGAGATCAGCTGTCAGAGTGACTTTTTAATCACCATTTTTCCTTAAAGGCCAAATCTGATCACAATATGTCTACATCACAATACAAAGCGGTAATCTGCAAATCTTCTCTTTAAATATTGACAGCAACGGACAACATTACAAATGTAGAGGCAATATAAGAAACAGTAAGAGTATGTCACCTGCTGCACTATGTGTGTGTGTGTGTGTGTGTGTGTGTGTCTGTGAGCTCACCCGAGGAATGGGATGACTAATTGCACCAGCTCAGCGCGTGAAATGACTTCCTGGTTGAAGATGAGCAGACACCGCAAGAAGTTGTCATACGCCTCAGAGCTGCGGAGAGCTTTCTTCACCTGTTACAAGAGAAAGACTGGGTCTATGAGTTTCTATTCTATAAGCTTCATATTGAGACTGTTATCAAACTTATGAGCATTACTACAATTTTTAATATTATTGCTAAACAGATACAATAATTACAATACTGACCTTTTCAAAGAACAAAGTTTCAGTGCCAGTGCTGTGTTTGCTGACATCAGCCATGGCGTGATCCTTCCCCATCATTTTGGGTTTCTTCTGCAAGGGAACAAAAAATTTACATAAACATCTGTTTTTGTTTTTTTGGTTTGTTTGTTTTTTAAATAAATGGCCAAGCAAAAATTATACATTACATTACGTGATTTAGCAGATGCTGTCATCCCAGGCCACATAGGGTGAGGTAAGTTACAGTAGCAATCATGATTATCACAAGTTTTTTTTTCAGTACAATGACAAGTTCCAGCTAGTAAAGGAAAACTTTTATGCACACAACAAGTGAAACCTTGTTGTATTCTGTGTAAAATTGTTAGATTTAATATGACAGAAAGAGGCCCACTCCACCAGCAGCTGTAGATACCCTGACAGTGAACCTGACGTACCTTGACAGGAGGCGTGGCTCCCACTCCGGAGGGCCTCCTGATTGGCAGGCCATTCTGGTTCAGCCTCTGTTTGTTGTTCAGCAAAGGTCTCTTCACTGTGCCGCCATGATCATTACGCACCGACTCTGCTCTGTCTGCCGTGGTCTTGGTCAGCAGCTGAGAAGAGTGTTACACGCCATTATCTCAATGGTTAGAAACTTTAATGATCCCTCTGGGGAAATTAGCTCAGTGCACCAGAAAACAAGATACATTAAAAAAAAGGGATGGAAATAGCAAATGATGGAAATATAAATATATGCAGTATCAAACTGAAATTGAGAGTGAGTTTATTTTCCATAGCAAAGCACAATCACATCACCAGCCACAATCATTTAATAATACGCCCATTAAATCTCAGTGAGTGTGGTCACTGGACACTCACCACTGAGCTGTTGGCATCCGGCAGGAACTGTCCAAACTCTGAGAGCAGGTCTTCCTGGTTTTTGAAGAGCCTCGCCACCTGAGCATAGACCTCCTGCTCTGTCAGGGCGGGGGTGTAGTTGCCCCCTGCCTCTTTTGCATTTCGCTGCTCCTTCTGGAAAGATGATAAGAAAGCGGTGGTGAAACTGATGTTGGCTGTGTCCTACTTTCTCTTCTGCACCAAAAGATCATAATGAGCCCCTTTCTCATATAAATACCATAAAATCACCAGATTAAATTCACCAGTTCAGACAAAATATGCCTTTCTGCTATTTTACTGCAAGGCTACCATTCACAAAATAGTAGAAATAGCATTAAATTCCTCTGTTGTTATTTCCCAGAATTTCCCAAAAACACCGCCTGATCTTGGCGCTGGAGTCACTGCAGTTTGTAAACATTTCACAATCATCTCCTCATCTGCCTGGATGCTGTGGAGCTCCTTTGTTTTCATGTCTGTCCATTTCAAAATTTCTGCCAATCCTTTGTCAAAACAATTCAATGTACAGTGGTTTGTTTTTCCCTCCTGTGTGTGGTCTTTATCAAAGATCATCTCTGTTTTTACAAAGTACAGCTGGCACCTCATCGCCTGGTTTACCTGGTAGGTGTGCAGGATCTCCAAGAAGGCTTTGTAGATGTCTGGCTGGCCCTGGAAGCGGTTCTTGATCTTGTTGACGTAGTTTATTGCGTGGTTGAACTCCACAGGCTGGTTGTTCTGGAGCGGCGGCCCACCTGAGGGCGTGCTGCTGACTGGAGTGTGGGACTGGACCGAAGGTGAGCGAGGTGAGGCATACGATGGGATCGACGGGTTGGGCTGGCTGGTAGGAGTCAGGGCCGGAGACTGCATTGGCTGTTGGGAACAAGAGAAATGCAGAGCCATAGATTCAGGATCACAGGTAATGACAGGACTGAAAGCTTACAATATCTCTTTAAATCTATTAAAATGAAGCTTACTTCAAAGTTTTTCCACAGGGTTCCCAAACTATGTCAAATGTAAAATCCCCTGACTTTTCCATGACTAAAATACGAATTTGCATGATCTATTTAAAGGTAACATGACATTTTTTTCCTTGACCAAAACTTTAAAAGCACTTCAGAGGTCTTTTTAAAGTTCATCATTCTGTTTTACTCTGAGGGGTAAGTGAAGACATTTAGCAAATAACTAGTTGCTGATTTTTTTAAATTAAGGCAGACCAAATTCCATGATATTCCATGTCTTATTCCAAGAATTTATTAAATCCCCTGACTTTCACTGTCTGAAATAGACTTTTCAAAATTCCGAAGCGTCCCAGAAATTCCAAGACCGGTGGGAACCCTGTTTTCAATGAAGAATCCTATCCACACTAACAGTCCAAAATCGAGTGCAGTTTTTGTAAGGGAAGCAGAGCTTGGGAATTGATGTCAATTTGTAGGCAAGAAGAGTGCTGCCTTGTGTGCCACCACAGTTAAGAGGGTAGCATTTTTTGATTACATTTGGCCTATACGTTGTACACACTGGTTTTGCTGCACTGTTCAACAGATTTGTCTACTTTTTCAGTCACTAATGTGCAAAGAATATACAAAGGAAAAGTGTTTACACAAGGAAAAACTCACAAAAGAAGCCAGGGAGTGATATGAAGAAAAACTATGTCTCCAGCAACAGCTTAAAAATGTTAAGCCATGAGGCTCACATGGAGTTTACAAAAGGATGGGTGCAGGACATGACAGTCCACAAATCAGCCAACTGTATCTACTATCTTCCACTATAATGGCAGAACTTCCAGCGCGGTGTGACTGAGTGGTGACAACGTGTTCCCAAGCTCTGTACATTTTCTGCACATAATCCCAGTCCAACTGACAAGCTCCTACCTTGCTGGTTTTAGCTTGTGTAGGCTGGGTGGCCATGGGTGGGGCGGGGCTGGTGTGTGGACCAGCCTGCTGCAGACTTTGGTGCTGGTGGTGGCTCGCAGGCTGGCTGGACGCTCCGCTCACAGGGATGTTCTGGACAGAGATACCGTGAGGGGTGATGTAGTGAATCTGGCCTGGCGTGGTCACGTTGACCAGATCGTTGGTCTGCACCTCAATCTTGTAGCCAGGTGGCAGGAAGGTGTTGAAACCCAT
>OMKZ01018406.1:0-12919 GCA_900302535.1 Neoniphon sammara | reverse complement strand
GTTGAAACCCATAATGAGGTCGGGGTGGCCCTTAAAGAGCTGGGACACGCGACTGATCACTCCAGGCGTGTCTATGCTGTGATGAGAGAGGAACACACAAGCAGTTCAGTATCTGATTCTTTCAACTGGAAGCCAACACTAACATGCTGGATGTCAAAACAGCCACCAGATTATGCTCTGCTATGTTACATGTGGTTGAAAAAAAAAAAGATTACAAAACTTGATACACATAAACTCTATGACTCATTTTCTCCAAGTGTGGCAATAAAATGAGAACTGACCTCTGTGACTTGAACTCTTTCATGATATCAAGGAAGTCATTATAAACTTGGGGCTGGTTCCCAAACTGCAGCTTCACTTGATCCAAGTAGGACAAGGCATCTTCAACCTACAAAATAAAAATCGCTCAGTCAGAAAACATTTCCCCTCCTCCCAACCTGCAGGTAAACATGAGACATTGTGTAACCGTTGAATGCAGCATCAAATAGTACCTCTAAAATTTAGAAAATGGCCATTGGCTGCATGTTAAAGAAGGTCCTTTTTCAGTATTTTTCTGACAACATGGAAAAAACATTTTCCAGTGATTTCACTGTTGTACATCAGCCATCTTGGCCCAGTTAGCTGACATTTAAACTGCTTTGGTGTATATAAACAAATGTGATGTGTTAATGGAGAAGCACCTTCAGTCGCTGAAACTGCTGCTGTCCTTGGGTTGAAGTCATTGGTGCAGGTGGGTGAACATGACTCTGGACCACTGCAGGCCCCTGAGACTGAACTGCTGGGCTGTGTGAGTGGGGCCCAACATGAGGTGCAGACGTGTTGTTGTGCCCATGTCCATGTCCACTTGAGCTTTGGGGCATTGAAGGCACCTTTTAGGAAGAAACATACCAACATTTTAAAATCATTAAGGACAACCGTTTTCTCAGAGTGGCCACAAGTTGTATTTCCAAATTAGCACTGAAAGAAGTGGGGTTGGGATCATGTCTGCTCCCTGCATCAGACTTTGTGCACCTCTAAAAAAATTGCAGATAAGTGACAGTAATATTAAGTGCATGAGGAGTCTTACATTGGCATTTTCAAGCTGCTAGCAGTCTCTGGTTAGCCACCAGCTCAGCCAAGTAAGGTTCCCATTTCCTGTTGCACTTGTGCAATTGATCCCACCTCAGGTTTCAGTTAGACTATCGCAACTTATAAAGTTGTTTTTGCATAGCCATCAGGCATTTCTTGGTACTTTTGCAGCTGCAGGAAGCACTGGCAGCTGCAGGAATCAAGATCTTGGGTAAATGTCAGACTGTATGAATGAATATTGAGTGGCAAGGAAATGGTGTAGGCTATTTAGAAAGGGAATGTTGTCACATGTCTGTGTAACTTGTTTTGAGATAAAAGTGAGGATTTTCCAACAGTGTGTAAGCTATTTCCTCCTAAAGCAACAGGGATAGGGAGAAGTGTTCACTCACACTAATTCTCATGTGAAGTTGTATGTCACAAGTGGTGACTCAAAGTATGAACTAGTTCCACTGTCACTTTCTTCTCATTTGACGTTTGTTATATTATGCAGAAGTAAAACAAGAAAGTCATTTTAACCTATATAAGGTCAGTTTTCAGTACTACAGATGAAAAAAATTGAATTAAGAAAAAAAAAAAAGGTAAAAATCAAAGACTATATGACCGAGGCATTCAAATGTTATCATCTTCAGAAGTTACTTGTGGCCATTACTTCATTTGTTGATTTATCCTCTAAATGCAAATTTTACCAGCATTTAGAGTTTGCTGGGTGTTAATTTCAGACCACCCTGGTAAAGCTCCTACATAAAGCAGCTCCTACAAGCAAGGCTGTTGTACAATCCAACTACATTCATTCACCTGGTAGCCCTGTGGGATGGAGTACTGGATTCCAGTGGAGGGCTGCATGTTGTCTCCGACTGCCTCTATCACAGTAGGGGCCGGGGCGAGGACGCGGTGCTGGAAGCTCTCTGCAGTACCTGGAACTGGGAGGCGACGTGACTGCTGCTGTTGGGATGCAAATATTGGTTCCTGGTCCTCCGCACGCCTCTTCATTGTATACTCATACTCAAAGGGGCTAGAGTGGACAAGCAGAGTTGGAATCTTAACAGGGTCCCCAAGTATTGCCTGATTTCATTTAGTCTGAACTGTACCAAACATAAATCGTTTTGAGAGTTGTTCAACAGTGTGCAGCCTATCCTTCAAAATGCTTGTTCTGGAAGTGGCAGAGTTTGGTTAGTATCTGAGCCTACTGTAAAGGCATAACTGCATCAAAGAAAAAAAATCCAAAGGAATCTGCATTGAAAATGGTTAAAAGGGATTTACCCTAGTTGAACATGAAAATGTTTGAAGCTTCATACTCCTAATGGAGGCCAAAACCAAAATGTGTTGCAGTATTGTAAGTTTTCTTTGATTAAGCAAATGGAATATTTTTTTTCTGATTTCCCCAGTACTTTAGAAGAAGTATTATAAATGAATTATCATTTTGTTTTGTACTGAATTCAAGATCTCTAATCCAAAGGCAGTATATTCCTCACTTCATCTATAAAATTATTTAATTCCAAAGTTAATGACTTAAACGATCACTGTTAGGCAATAACAGCAGAAAAGGGTTAATTTTGCCAGTAATTGGCAACAAAAGTGATGGGGTCTTCCTTTCCCAAACATTATCACAATATTTGACTGACAACACAGGAATATTATCAACCACATTCTGAAAGCAAAAACTAAGAATATAAGTAGGCTTATTTAGGCTCTATTGTTTATTAAAATTATAGCTGTACCTCAGACAATATTGCAAGACCTAGCCCAAAGCAAACCCCTACTTCAACTGTAATTTAAAGCCATGTAATTTACAAAACAAAACAAAACAAAAAAATAAATAAATGTTTACAATTATTTTTTCTTTCCAAAGACAATGAACCCGTTGACACTCCAACTGCAGATCTATAAATGAAGCCATGACAAAGCTGGTATCATAAAATATGTTCCAGGGGGACAAGAATAAGATGACCTATAAAAAATGAAGTACAAACTGACTGAACTGTTTATGTAATTTCCCAAAACCAAGTTCAATGAAAAAGGCCTCCAGCTGTACACATCAAAGTGTAAGTATTTTCAGCCTCAGCATTTTTCTTATTCAGAAATCAGCATCTGCCTTTCTCTATCTTAATATTTAAATGCTTGTAAGGTTTAATCATAGTATTGGTACTGATGTTCCATTTGTACACCATGTCAAAATAAAAGCAATATTTCTTAATTATTTGTACACTGCTACACACAGATGCATAGCTTCCTTCTTGTGGCAATTTAAAAATGTCACTTCATCTGCAAGATAATGATTGAAGCAAGACTCCAACAAATTTCAGTTACTGAACAACACTGTTATAGTATGAAATTCAAAGAGCCTAATCAATGTGATTATCCCACAAAGAGCTGAGGAGAATGGTGCTGGCTTTGTTTGAACACTGTGCAAGAAACTGCAACAGCCAGTAGTGTACCTGTAATAAAACCAAAGCTTTTATTCAGCATCATAAGCTATTATATTTACATGGCATTATATGCCAATGTGTCAGTTGGCAGTGCCACAGCAAACTGCATGGCACAGTGAACAATGATGTTTATTAGAAAGTGTATAAACTGTAACCTCCACTTGATCATTATCATGAGGCAAACAACCATGTGTACAATGAAAACTCAATTTTTTATTGATGATAAAACAAAAATGTTTTTTTTTTCATTAAAAAAATCCTATCCTCATAACTTGCACCAGTTTAATACAACCAGTTGTCATGGTCTAATTCAACACCAAATGCCACCAATGTGACAGGAACAAGCTACAGTGTGACTGACTTCATGAACACAGAAGTTATTACAACTTACTTCATGTACAAAACAATGCTACATCTATAATGTTTCATTATTCATTTAATATTTTAATGACAAAATCCGCATTTTGTAACTCTTCCTAGTCGGCAAAAATACTCCCACTTTGTAGTTCTGTACTGCTTAAACGTACGACGTACTAACACTTTTATGGACACATGCAAGGGACCTGGAACAACCAGTTTGTTTCTCCCCTGTAACCTTGTCATTTATTGCTATAGCACTGTTACCCTTATTCTTCATCTACCCTTTTCAATAATTTCGTGTCACCGGCTGTCCAGTGTTTATACAGTAAAACTCTCGGCTGCGTTTTGATTTGTGCAGTGAAAATTACGTCCCTACATTTTTCGAAAACCGTAATTTACTGACGCTCCCTAACCAACCGTCACCGTTCTATTTGGTCGGCGGAGACATTGTGCCTCACTACCCAGCACCACCAATTTCGGAAACGCAGTGGCTAGATAGTCGCTCTCGAGTCGCTAAGATCGTGAAATCCGAGTGTTTGTCGAACATCCAACCTCAAGCTAACTTAATCGAAATTCAAAATAAATGTTACAGGCAGTAATAGTTCGCTGACTAACGCTAAAATGCTAACGTTAGCTCGCTGCCAGCACACACTGAAACGTTTACAGGCAGACAGGCACTGTGTCGTTGTAGCCCAGCCTCATCCCCTCCCCCTCTCTGCTCAACACCAAGCTTAACGCCATGGTTTTCGGTGAGCTAGCTAGCTGCTTCGTTGTCCGACAGCTGACGCTGGCTTTCGTCTGCGCTCGAAGTTATGTGGCAACAAGCTAAGCTACCCACAGGCTAGAGGCTACCCTAAAAACCGCGAGCTTGTCGTGTGTCTCCACCGGGACATCGCTAACCCTAAACTCTTTCTGATTAGGAACATCCAAATGAGCTGCGCACGGTTACACTCATGTTACGAGGAACACACCGCGAAAAGAAAACGTAGCCATAAGTTACAGCTGGTTGAGCGACGATAGCCTGTACTAAGTTTGAAAGATGCGGTTAATTAACCTTACATGCTGCGCACGGTTACTATTAATCATTGGGACGGGCGAGGAACGCAAGCTAACCAGCTCTGCTAACGCTAGCTACCCACATAATGTCGCGTCAAACAACGTTGTAACTATAACATTGTGCTGTGCCAGAAATAAGGACTTCGTTGTCAGCAGCTGTCAAGCAACCGAACAACTTTGCTAACATTAACCTTCATTTGGCACCAGCACAGCGACACACGCAGTAAAACTGAACTCAACGGACATCAAAAATGTATTATGTCAAGATGAGTCTTTACCTAGCGTTAGCCTCAGCTAGCTAATCATGGTCGCCGCTGTTAGCTGGCTAACCTCACTAGACTAGCTTGAGTAACATGCTGACGTTTCGAGCTAAGGTACCCGCTACTTATATTTCGTAAGTTACTTTAGTGGAAAACGGAAACACATGAAAATATTGAGCCGTCACAAACGTGGCCAGTGATAACTCGCTAGTTGTCTATTCGGCAAGGTTATGTAGCTAACTAAATGCTATCTTAGCACAACAACCAACCCCCATCATAACGCTGTCTCCGGCTAGGTAACGTTAACGCTAGCTAGCACTAGTTAACTTACCTCGCAAGACTGCGACCAGCAACAACTTGACACACCGAAGTGGCGGAGCCAAGACCAAAAAACTGTTAGTCTTGCATTCACTTGACTACATCAAAGTGTGAAGTTCGATAAAGTGGACTCAAATGGAAATGTCAAAAATGAATTGCCCGTACTGGCTAAGTCGCTAACAACAATCTATGAAGCGGTGTTCCTTGAACATAGAGGCGTGGCTCTGATGAAGGCGGGCTAGTCTCCTCCCAGGCTAAATCGCGATTGGTCAGCCGTCTAGAATGAAAACAAATACAGTGTAGGCGGCTTGGGTCCGTTTATGGTCGCACCAAGTGCAGAATCCAGCTGCTCTCTGCATCACAGCAGGCATGTTGCTCCTTTGGCACATTTAGCTGAATTTTTACAGTTTTAATTTGGGTATATTTGGCATGTCATTTTTCAAGTCACTAAAGCACATTAAATACACTAGAGCAACTGTCAGCTGCAGAAAGACCATGTGACAGCTTGGAGAGACAACTGACATGAAGGAGTAGATCCCACCAGAGCTGTCATGAGCTAGAAATCCATGGCGACAGTAGCTGTGGCTGGCTCAGCATGTTGGTTGCACTCTCAAACCCTGTGAAAATCCACATTATAGAGTGTCTGTGAGAGTGTGGGTGGAGGATGACTCAAAGGACACTCAGAAAAAGCCTTGACCCCATCAATTGAAGTGAATGACTTTGGGTCCTGAAATAGGAGATCCCATTTGGCAAGTGATTTTCAGATCAGAAACCGCATAGAAATTCAGTGAATCAATGTTTATCCAAAGTTGCAGGGGTAACTAATTTTGAGCCATTTGTCTGCATGTAGTCTCTGCAGTCCCAATTATAAACCAAGATACTGGTGTTCAGACATAGTTGAGAGGATTGGCTTCTTGAATTGTTTCCACTAGCTGATGATCAAATCCCACCACAGCTCTCTCTCTCTCTCTCTCTCTCTCTCTTGTCTCCCCTAATCTGTCTCCTCTGTTATTTTACTGCTATCTAAATGCTTAAAACAAGATATTGTGAGTTAGGGGTTGCAAAGTTTTAAATTTTGGTCTTTAAAGAGCGAATCAGCATTAAATCAATTTTTTTGAGCTATAAACAAGGTTACATGGCTTCTATATAGTGAATAGCATTAATCCTCCTGAATCCACTTCTTAAACTGCTGATGTGCTGCTCTCTATGGGCTGACGTTTTACACCGGGTTGCACTCTTGGGCAAAATTCAATCTGTGATGTCAAGGCAGGTATTTCACCTTTGGCAGCAAAAAAAAAAAAAAACTCAGAAAATTGTTTCCTTCTCCCAAGGATCAGTGGGTCATTCATGAATGAATGGCTTTTTTGAATGAGTCTGTTTAGTGAATATAGGATACTGATTGTTTTCATCGAACAGTTCATTTAGTGTGGCTCTTTTTCCCTCTCTAACGTTATGTGATGACACAGCAGTAGCAATGTGAATACCACAGTTCTTGCAGTTATGTTAATACCCATGTACCTACAGGTTCTGGTGGACTGAATGAAGCACAAGCCAAAAAACGACCTATCTCGTCTCTTATGTGCTTAAGTTAGAGTTGGTTTCACCATGACGATATGTTATTACACAAGGCTATTTCTTTCTCTCATGTAAGCTAAGTCATATGCAAACATTCTTTTAAACTGAATTACTGAATTAGCCAATATACTTGATCACCACAGCACAACACAACAGCACAACAGTTATGTATAATAACAGTGTAGTAATTATTTGTTTAATGTGGCTGTTTTTAAGCACATTCATTTTTCATCTGTCCAGTTATTTGGTGGAGCCTGTTGTGACTTTTTTTCAGTGCACCAATAATTCCTGGTTGTTCTTAATAATTAAAACTAATCATCATTGCTACAGCTAATTGAAATCTTTTGTATGACAGACCTAATAAATAGTCAAATAAAAAGGGAGCACTATAGTAGGCTATATCATAGTTTTAAGATGTAAATGCAAAATCTATTTTTTTTTTGAAAAGCTGAGTAAAAAAACATAAGATCTAAACCTCTCTTTTTAGTAAAGTGAGTCAAAACAGCCTGCTCCTTGAGTGCCCATCACTGCCCCCAGTTAAGACTGGTGATCCCTTATTACAGACACACACCCCTTTGATTATAGTGCCCACATGAGACCAATCAGAGTAAAACGCAGCCCAAGGATACATCAAGCCTCCCCCCAGGGTTCATCAAAGAATCAAATTGGATGAAGCATTTCAGCTCATTTGCTATTCGTATAACTTCTGGTTGCAGTAGCTAGTGTGTCACTACCTGATTTTTTATTATGAACTGATTGTAGTAATCACATTTGGTTTCATATGCTCAAAGAATGGATGACATGAACTGTGAATACATTATTTGAAGAGTTCAAGATTATATTATGGCAGGGGAGATCAAATGACAGAGGGGCAGAGAGTGGTTAAAAATAAGTATAATAACTTTATTGATCTATAAACAATGTAGTCGATGTGCTGTATATCAGTGCAAGGTAAAACAAATATGCAGTATGGTTCAACTGTTTCAACACAAACCACTTAGAAAAAATAGTTCATTCCATATTCATTAGTTTGACATATTTATTACAGTAAACCTAATTGATGTATATATCAATTTGTGACTTAAAGATTTATTGGATGTTAATGACTGTTAAAATGGGCAAAACAGTAAATTCTGTATGGAATACATTAAAAGAGAGAATTGCAGGAGCTACTTTCATGGCTTGGATAACTATACAGTGCATTTTTTTGCTGACTCATACAAGCAGGAGAGAAGAAAAGAAAAGAGAAGAAAAGAAAAGAACATTGATTGGCTTTGCACTTCCGAAGCCTCTGTGGAAGAACATCAGCAGTTGAACTATGAAAAGAATAGAAATATAAATGGATTTTATGAACAAGGTTCTTGGCTTAGAGTAACGGTTCATTTCCGGAATGCTAAGAATCTCTTTCATTCCCGGATACATTTCCTTTCATCCCAAAATTGTGCCTCTTTACATTTTTTCCCTACAAACAAACTGGTTTCTTCTTGCTAGGTGCAGTAGCATTCCAACTTAGTTAGCGGTTACAGTATGAGTCTGTATGAGTTTGTTACAAGGGCAATAAAAACATAAAATCTGTACATGCAAGTGTTTTTAATAATATGTTACCATCATACCAACAACTCAGTATAGCATTAAACTGTGAGACTAGATCATATTATTATCATTCTGTGCATGCTTTTGCACATTCTCTCCATGTTTATGTGGGTTTCCTCTGGGTGCTCCAGTCCAAATACATGGAGGTCAGGTGAACTGAAGACTCTCTCTACAGGTGTGAATGTGTGTGAGTGTGTGTTTATCTGTGTGTTAGCCCCATGATGGACTGCTAACATGTTTACCTGCCTTCCACCTAGTGCATGCTGGGACAGCCTCTAGGCCAAAATGACCCTGAACAGGAAGTGGCTATGGAAAATAGATGGATGGATGCATGTTTCACACTTTATGCAAAGCCAGGTTTTTAAGGACTGGGACATCTGGAGGGCTTTTCAAAACGTGTCTGAATTTGTCAGAAACACACTGAGATATGCAAAGATAAGTTTTGAGAACAGTGAGCAGCGATAGCCAATAAGGAAGAAATCAATCGGAAGAGGTAGAAAATTTATATTTAGAAACTACTGATTTTAGAGTGGTTTTGGTTCTCATTTGTTTTGGTGAGAAAGCAGAATATCAAAATCTCTCACAACCAAATCCAAGTGAAGAATCTTTTAATATGTGACTCCCCGTTTGTGTCATATTGTTTAATGTGCACACCACTATGTTGGTGAACCCAGAAATTACAGGAAAGAAGGTTATTTAATGTGAGCGGTCAAGATACATAATGGCGTGTGATGGTTGTGCCATGAGCGCTTGTCTTTATTTGCCTTTATCAAAAAAAAAAAATAATTAAAATGTACAGTAGCTTTCAGTTTGTATGATTAACTCTTCATGTGTCCCACATGAAAGCGTGTCATTTTCTCACTGATCTTCATCATCCTGTATGTTCAGTAGAGGAAGATATTTTGAAGAAACACTGCAATGGTGGTCAAAATCAATCCCACAGCCATGCCTGGGGTCTCTTCTGGAGCTGGAGGAAGGAGAAATACAACAAATATTAAAAGGGTTAGGGTTAGTTAAAGCTGATTCTCTCTCTCTCTCTTTCTCTCTGTGCGTGTGTATGTGTGTGTGGGTGTGTGTGTGTACATTCTTGGGATTTTGCCAGCCACACCTTCAGCCACTGTGACAGAATGGACAGCGAACTTCCACTTTTAAAACTTCCACTTTTAAAACATTTCCATAGCATAGACTGTGCCAAATGTGGATACTCATTCTTTCAGACGTGAATACAAAACGTGGTGCCTGTCCCATGCAATTTCCCTTCAAAACCAAACAAACATTCCCCAAAAAACTTGAGGGATTTTTTATTTGTGAAACTGAAAAGTCATTAACAGTGATGCCAACAAGCTCTTGTAATCAGAAAACACATTAGGATGGATATTTCACATCTCAAATTCCCATGAAGAAGAAAAAAAAGAAATGGAGGCATGTTTTTGTGAGTTGAAGATGCATCTTACCACATGAAGTGGTGTTGTTCTGGACACCTGTAATTTTGATAGCAGGAGCAGTTGTAGTTGCAGTACTTGTTGTAGTAGCTGTAGTAGTGGTAGTAGTGCTGACTGTTGTTGTGGTGGGTGCAGCCGTGGTGAGCACAAGGCTGATGGGTCCTGATTGGATTGTGTAGGTTTGGGTGTGCACACTCTCAGTCAGGACTGTGTCACCGGGGGAGTCCGCACATGGATCAGGACACCTCTGAGAGGGCAGGGTGGCTACGCAGAGAAACACTGTGCACTCCATGAATAACTGCACCGCAAAAAAAAAAAAAAAAAATCTCATGGAAAGAAAGCTTAAAAGCATTTTCACAGTCCATGATTTTTAAGACATGGATCCCTGCTTGATATGACAGTTACACATGTGGTCAGTGTTTTTGTAAAAAATCAAATGGACGTGGTTGAATGAAATATTCAGTCCTCAGCTATGGCTGATAAACAAAAGGATTGTTTTAGATTTCTTGAACCAAGAAGACCAGGAGGTGCTGCCCCCATGTTGGTGACTCGGTCACCCATGAAATACCATTCAGATGCATGGGTTGGCCTCAAAACTGATCAATTTCAATCCTCATGGTTCCACATTTGCTTCTCCCTCCCAAAATGTGTGCATCCCAGGGAGCAGTTTTATCTCCCTGTGTGTTTCATTTATATGAAGCTGCAGGCTTAAACAGATGTCACCTTGAAAAAACATCTGCCTTTGTAAGTCACATACACTGAATTGCAATGGCCAGTTCTATTGATGTTATGCACCCTGCCCATTTTTGACATTTATCTTTGTATTTCTGGTTGCTGGACTTCATAGCAAAGATACTAGCTAGTGTAGATAAATCCCAAACCAAATACGCAATGCTTATATGGACAAAACTGAGTGCCTAGCTCATGTCCTTGTAATAAAATTTACTTCAAAGTGTTTTTTCATTCAAAACTGACGGACTTGGAAAGCTCGCAGATTCATTGATAGGCACTGCGCTGAAAGAGGAAAGACAAAATCAGCAAGACGGTGGTGTACGTTGCCTAGAAACATGCCATGAAGTTGAAGGATTTGTAAACTGGATAACTACCTGAATCTGAATATTAGTAAAACTGAAGAGTCACAGGTAGGAGCCACAGAAAAAAGAGAAGGCCACTCCATTTATTGTTAAAGGTCACCAGGTGGAAATAGTTTCTTCTTACAAATAACTGGGTGCTTATGTCAAAAAGGGCCTCAAGTGGAAAGAGCCCAAATGCTGCACTTATAAAAATTCTCCTCAGGAAATCATTTGAGGTTTGTAGGAACCAATTAAATGTTTTCTGTCAGAGTATCTTGGCCAACCCTTTCTTATGCTGGGAAACAGCATCACAGGATCAACAAACTGAATAAACAGGCAGGCTCTGTAATCGGCCTCCAGACTGTTTGGAAACTACTGGTGGTAAGAACCAGCAGGAGGGCACAAACCATACTCCAGTGTGAGGCCATCCTCTGTAATGGCTTATTAACAGATTAAGGCAGCTACTTAATAATGCCCAGATGGTCCACACAGTATTTCAGGAGGTCATTTGTGACTTAAGTTTGCCAATAGCATGAAAAATTAAGCATTAGGATCAATTACACATTGGTAACCCTGTTTTTGGTTGAATTTATTGGATGCTTTTATTTGTAGATCCTGTTATCTGACTTTACTGAGGTTTTGGCTCCCATTTAATTGTTCAGGCCTGTTTCTTATTGTATTTACTGTCTCTGTATTGTATCCATTAGCATTTATTGTATTGACATTGATGTTGCCTTGAAATATTATTTTTATTGGCTTTGGTTATCCCCTCTTGGAATGTATTATATTGTTTATGCATGTTTATGTAATCTGTGTGATTTTATGCGTGGGCAACCAACACAGTTTCCCCTCTGGGGATTACCAATCCAATCTAATCCTGATATTCAAAACTGATGTGGGTTGGCTCAAATGGGGCTACATCTCAACAAAATCTTGTAGAGTTTCTTAGGCACCCGCCAGCTCGTTCAAGGTGCTTATTGAAAGGAGCTAACCAAAGTATTCATGATTAGACTGTGAGCTTTCTGTAGTGCTTCTGTCATCCAGGATTATGTACTGTATAAAAAATGAGTAAGAGACAATAGTCCACCTTATTTTCACACTTCCACTCTTGCTTGTCTTTGAAGATGTAGAAATAGTAAACTGAAGAGAGGGGCTATACAAATGGCTGTGTGTGTGTGTGGGTGTGTATGTGTGTGTGTGTGGGTGTGTATGTGTGTGTATGAGTGTGTGAGTGTGAAGACAGTAAGCAGACAGACCATTGACCCTTGTGTTGATATGGCGCTTATGTCCATGCGGTAGATCCTGGAATTGTTTGCTGATGTCAAAATCTCCAGCGTGCTATTGGCAGCAACACACCTGAGAGAGGACAGGGGAGGGAGAGAGGGAGAGAGAGAGAGAGAGAGAGAGAGAGAATCAAATCCATATGATATTATATTTCAAATTATGAGGTGAGTTACACGGCCAAAACATGTCAAAAACATTCGTACTGTGGGTGTGAACATATTCTTTCACACTAATCCAGCTCTGTCCCTCTCGACAGGTCATGTATGAACTTTTACAGCTGACTGTCACTGACCCCTGCTCCAGAATGGGACGTGTCACAGCAAAGTCCTCCGTCTCAGACTCCACACATTTGGTCACCATCAGCGAGGCTCGATCCACCTTGCAGTTAGACATCACATGGAGATCCAGCACTTGGACTTTTGACCTGACCGTCCCACGGAAGTCGCCATTGCTGTTTGACTGTG
>OMKZ01018405.1:0-20591 GCA_900302535.1 Neoniphon sammara | reverse complement strand
TGTCGGGGGTTTGCTGAAAAGGAAACAGAATGTGAATCTCATTCCCTTACCATCTATTCTCCTGGCTAATATGTAATCTTTGATAAATAAAATTGATCTCCTGACAAATGTAAATCACTTTTATGATTGCAGGGAAGCCTGTGTAAAGGCTTCTACCGAAACGTGACTTTCAGATATGGAATTGGACTCATATTTGGCAATCAGTGGTCCTCTACAACTGGACCAGGACAATATTGTATATATCTACAGGCAAGGCAAAAAGGGGCGGAATCATTCCATACGTCAAGTTCAGGTTGCTGTAATGTGACTGTACGGCAGCAGCTCTGTTAACATTAGATTTCTATCAGTGTTACACCTTATTATTTGCCAAGGGAGTTTCTGCAATTATTGAGTTGTTTATATTCACCCGAAAGCTAATTCAAAGTGTCAGTTACATCAGTTTCTAACTTGGTTCAGAAGGTACACTCAGTCTCTCCAGAAGCCCCAAGATCGTTTCAGGTGACTTCAGTCAAATCAGTTTGTCACCTTCCCAGTTCAGCGTGACAAAATGAAGGACCTCTGTTGTGGATCTTTCAAAGTGGGCTACAAATTCACATTGCTTGCCCCACAGTACATTCCAGCTACACCATCCTCAGCTGTTATGATGGTCCTCTCCTGGCTGAGTTTAAGTTTCTTCACTCAGGCAGATGATAAAGATCACCTGATGCTATCTGACCTGACTGAAACTACATAGGTCAAGCAATTGTTTTGTTCCTTATTCTATTGCTCATCTTAATAAGTTTATGAAGCAACAACAGCTTGCATTTTTGTACTTTTATTGGGACTTGAAGTGACTTAAAGTTATATTTTATGTGTGTATCCATCTTTATATAACTTTCCCCGTTTTAAGTATCCATTTACATACTTCTGTGTTGTCTATCTGTGTCCATGTCTGGACCTCACAAGAAAGATGAACCTTGAGTGGTTCAAGTTGCAGAGAAGGACTTGAATCATATTTTTATGGGATATGTACCCTGTGCCAATAAGGAAAGTACAAATTGGTCAGTGCCAGAGTTTTGAATGAAATTTTGTGTAATGTTCTTTCCATATGAGAGAGAAATGAATTGTATCTTGGAGGTTGGATTATTTATTTTACTTTGAAAACTTAAAAGGAATCTGTACTTTAGTATAGATGTTGGATTTTCCATATACTGGTGGTTTATTTTCTAGCAGACTAAATTTCCCTATTACTTTCTGTTTGGAAGAAATTTGCATGTGGATCAAACTTGCTGCTCCACAAAAACTTACCCCATTTGATGTAATCTGGACTAAATGGGATGAAAATGGGTCCCCGGGGCTCGCAGCATTGTTCTCCGCTCAACTGCTCCTTCCACTCTCCTCCGCTTTGCTCCAGACGCACTCATCTTCTTTGACAAACACCTGCGCTGTGAGTTTGCTTTGTCCTCTCCCAAAGGAACCCATTATTTTAGGCTTGGCATCACCCATATGAATCAGTGAGAATAATTATCTTACACCAGAATTAAACTAAACTCTTCATACCCTGTGGACACTGTTGTATGTGCATATATACAGGTGGTTTGTTGGATAAGATGGCAAACTTTCCAGGAATAGTTCGCCAAAAAAAATGAAAATTCTCACCCATGTCAGTTTCTAAGCAACCTGTGGGGCATAATTTAAGTGTTTGATAGCCAGCTTCCATGTACAAGCTGTACTTAAACATTTCAGAGGACAGTGTTTTGAACCTGTACATTTTTTTTGTAACATATGTGGCCCGTGCTGCTCCACTTCACTCACATGCTCTTGTGCAAACACATTCTGTGTATGCTTGACATTTTTGTAACATGATGACATTGTTGATGTTTGAACAGCAACTGTGAAACAAAAGAATTGACACAGAGGCATATGTAGTTATTTCTCACCTCAGATAGCCAGATAGCCTGTTTTCTCTCACCTTGTGTCTGCTTTAAAAGTTGTTCTCCCTTCTTTTATTGGGGCTTTCTCTGCATTGGAGAAGCATTTCTTATCGTAAAAGCTTGTGCTGCTGTTTGATCCTACCTGTGTGACTAAGCGCTGGTTATACTGTATGCTTTCTGCTTCTAGTGTATCAGTGGATATAATATCCCTTTCTTGAGGTAATGGAGGCCCCCTTTCATTGACAGCACCACATTCCAGGATGTATGTAGCATGTCTTTAGGTATTTGAGATACTGCTCTATCATGGAAATGGTATAGTGTAAGCAAAATACCAGTACAGGACTGTAGATGTGTGATAATTCCATTAGAGATGAACAAATGTAGGGTCTGCTTAGAGGGGCTGGAATAGTCATAATACTTAACACAATGACTTGGACTCAACTCTGCTTCACATAAATAAGTCAAAGGTTAAAGTGTCTCAGGTCCTGAGTGGTTTATGGTTTTACCAGAGGTACGTTCAATCGCAAAAAGTTTTGGTGTGTTTTCTGGGTTGAATGATACTCTTCCTTCAAACTGGGCAACATTTTGCAAAAGGCTCTCAGGCATGTTTTCTCCTGTTTGGTAGGAATGTCGGGGTGTAACCCCAATAAGCAGTGACATACACATCGGTCCTAAAGCCTGATGCAATACATACATCAGAATCAGAATGGCTTTGACAACTTGACATGACAGGATAACTTGTGTTGCCAAAGCATTCATAGTATCAACAAGAATTGATATGACATAAGTAATACATAGAAAAATAAAGTAATTATATTCATGTATAAAATATTTGCATACAGTAGTTAGTGTGGAAAAAAATATGCCAAGGCAGAATATCACACAGATTTGATGCACTTAAAGGATTACTGGAGTTTACTTATGTCTATCTTTTCATATGCTTTGGCCTGCAGTTTGTGACACTGACATTTACCTTCACCTGAAAGGTTTGTCATGTTGTCCTGAAAAGTGAGGAAATGTCAGATGTGAATAATCTGGAACCACAAGTTACACATAGCCCTGCATTCCTTTAGGTTGATCTTTTATTTTGAACAGCAAAGTTAGCAAATGTAGTTTCCAGGGCATTTTGTAATGTTGAACATACTAAAACCAGGATCAGCAGGCTGTGAGATTTCTTGGAAAAGAACACACAGATGGGCCCTCTCAGCCACCATAGTTAGCTATCCCCCATACAACGCTTTTGCAACAAATGCGCGACCGTTTCTGTTGAAAAAAATGCTACATTTTTCGGGGCTGAACGCATCCCTTATGATCTTACTGTTGTTTGTTTTAATAAAGTTCAGGTTTAGTGCTACAAACTAGGACTGCAACTAATAATTATTTTAATTTTTGGTTAAGGTGCCCTTTATTTTTTCAATTATTCCTTTAATTTATACCCATTGTTTATAGCTGGAACTCCACATGCATTTTGAGTCCTTGATTACTCCCAGACATCTGTAACTGAGTCTTTTACCTAACCAAGCATCCAGCAGCCTCTCTCCAGAGACTTGACCCGTCTCACCACCTGCCCCTAATCCCAGCTCGCTAAGGGACGAAGGTTAGTGCTCCCAGCCCATGCATGGTAATCCACTGCAGCACCGTGGGGCCCTAGAGCATGGTGGAGTTGTTAGGTCACCGGGTCTGTTTTGTTTCCCCTTTGTCGAACTGAATGACAGGGAAAGGTAGTGATAAGAAGTGGGCAGTAAAGAGTTATCAGCAGATGGGAATAGATGCGTTGTCAGTGATGCATGTTAAGAGCTAAACGCCTCTCACTTTCCCCCCTGAATCAGCTGTGTGGAATGCTGAAGTAACAGGAGAGAGATGAGTGTTTGGAGAAGATCGTCAGGGTCAGCTGAGGGGAGGTTCCCCCCTTGTTTTTCCAACCTCAACAATCATATCCAGATGGATGGATCTACAAACGAGGATATCTGTTCTGTTTTCTCTTACTGGCCCTCAACCAGCTGAAAGACTGTGCATATTCCAGGATGTGGTGTACTGTTTTGCTCTCCTCGGCCTCCTCAGACCATCCAACAAGTTCGGTGAAGACTGGCTGCATTTGCACCTCCGAGATGATCTGCTTTTGAATAAGTGGGACCTTTAATAGTGGGGTGTATTAGAAAAAGCAGCCTACTCAGTGTGCTGAAGCAGGCAGGATTGTACCGCAGAGAGGATTTACCACTGCCCAGTTTTGTCAAAGGCGCCTCTGTGCATCTCCTTGGCCAAGGGTTGTTAGTATGCATCATGGTGTGGAATGCTGAAGTAACAGCATTTTTTTAACAACATTTTTTCTAAGCTGCCTCGTTTTTAAGTTAGCCAAGCCATTCTCTGCCAATAGTGAACATTTGAACTTAAATATATTTATGTATCTTGACCAAAGATAGAAGATGCAATGTTTCTGCTGTGTATCACTGTTAAATTATTCAGTGTTGTGTCTTCCCTGATCAACAGGCCTGTGGGTTTTCTCCTTGAATCCCAGCTGCTGTCCTTCGTACAGAAAACCCTTATTGGTTCAGTGGCACCTGCCTCTTAGGTGACTCATCTAGGACATACTGATTTGACCACAGTGAGTTGTTATTTGGACTTGTTTGGTAACTAGCTACCCAGACACCAAGAGCTCAGTTCCTCTCTGACATTTGACATATAAGACATTTATAGTCAAGGTGTGGTTGAAATGGGAAAGTCCACAGTAAGAGCGTGATCGGTGTAGCTTGTGCATCAGTTAGGGATGGTTTTGTTGGTTGCAGCATTTGGATCAGGGAGGGTTTGCTTAAATACAAAGGTGTAGTGTTGGTAGTTTTGGGGGAAAACAGAGTGTAAAAAAACAATTGGAATAGGATAGATGGAATTTTACAATATTTTTTAACAAGATGACGGGAGAAACATAGGTTTCTCCCCACAAATGACATCACCTGTTGTTGTGGTTATTGTTGAAAGTTAACACAGCATATTACAGCTCACTCTGGAGTTTTTCAAAACCACCACAAAGTTTCAGTCAAACCAAATGCACACTAGGCCTCTGAGTGCTTCGGGTGAGTCAGTTTAACTACTCAGGCTTTGAGAAGTTTCAGGCGGCGAGTGGGACCAGTAAACCACGCTGAGCTAAACTCTTCTACAGAGTCACAGAGAGGCAGGATGCCGGCCAGAGGAACTCAGGTTGTAGAAATGGAAAAGGGACTTTGGTGCTGTTATTGGGCCAGAAAGCCCCCTGTTTTCCCCATTTGGAAGAGGAGAGGAAATTCCCCAAGTGACCTCTGGGATGGAGAGACAGAGGGCGAGTCCTGGGCTTCCTGCAACTCTGTCTCAGGTCCTTTAGAGGCCTGCTCTTGGTGTGAATATGTACACACAAACACATTCTCCCCCTCCCCATACTGGAGTCCAGCCAGATGACTGGACTCTTAAGCACATTAGCAGGGCTGATGTTTAAGTTGACCATCAATACGCTAACACAATGGTCTTCTCACAATGAAGCTGTCCAGTTCCTCAGCAGCAGCAGAGGCTCTCCTTGATTCATAATTAGCAAATTGTTGCCCGTGTCCTGCCCTAACCTTCTGGTTATCTGCGCTCTCCACTGTGAAGAGGGTGCAAACTTGACAGGGTGCTTCTCGTATTGAAGTCCAATATCACTGTTCTGTAGATAAGCACCACATAGACTGGCACATAAAGCAGCCTGAGGGACATGAACACGACACGAAAATGTGATTACTGGACCACCACCAGTGTTAAGGCTTGACTTTTGGATGACCAGAAGGGCTTTGGCTAAAAATGTTAGGCAGCATGTCAACTCACAGTGAGTTAAAAGGTTTGTGATATAGCTTGGAGCTACCTTTAACAGTGTTTTTAAAAGTGAAAAGTAAAATCTTAATGGGACAGATCAACTAAGATACAAAAAATATATATTTTTCCCACTTACCCTTAGTGCAGTCTATCCATGCAGATAGTTTTTGTGTTTATCTGTCCCGAATTCATTGTGCTTTAGGTGAAGTGGCCCTTTAAAATCAATTCTGAGCAGATCAGGTGACGACGTTCCAGGATTTGAGTGATGTGATTTGGTCTGTTTGCACCAGTTAAAATCCTTGCTCCTGCATTTCAAGCTACAATCTACACATGGATTGAGAACAAGAGAGCTACTGGGGTCTAAATGTGAGAAGATAATATGTGTTATTAATTCCCTCCCCTGATATTTTGGAGAAATGGCCTGTGTGCAAGATGTCGCAGCATCAACATGGGTCCCTTCCCTCTGTCTCTCCGCTATGCTCTTGCATTAGTATCCTAGTGAGTCCCAGCACATTTTAGTGATCCTTGTTCATCCACCCACTGGCAGTGACACACCGAGGCCCAGTCATCAAGGGACTGTTAATGAATTCCTGCAGCCTGCACGGCACTAGGACCATTTATATTTCAGGAGCTGAGCCCCCGAGTCAGAGTCAGAGTGTCCTGATTGTAGATTACTCCTCCCGTCCCCTCCTCTCCCCCCACTCCCATCCCGACAAACCCCTACACTTGCTGCTAAGGCACAGTACCAGACTCTAGTTCTGTGTCTGGCCTAAGCATTCATTCCTGTCTTTCTGTCACCTTCCATTTTAACCTTGCAAGCAACTTTGGGTGAACTGCAGCTGGTGGAAATGCAGGAAAGACCTCACCCCCTCTCTCCATACACACACACACACACACACAGTGACCAGCCTCCTCCCTGCCCCTGATGTCAAACTTCCTTTTAAAAGGCTGCACTATGTACTTTGCAGGCTCAAGCATTGTTGTTTTCTTCCCCTTCAGTCATTTTTTTAATCCATAAAGTGTATAAAATAATGACAAGGAAGTTAGCAGAGTGGGTCTTCAGATTGCTTCCTTAGTCTGACCAGCCAAAAAAAGTATTAATTTTATGATTATATAAATAGAGAAAAGAAAGCAAATCTTTGAATCTTAGAGAAACTGGAATCAGTAAATGTTTGGGATTTTTTGATAAATTACTAAAACAGTTGATTATTTAAAGGGGGCTTGGGGTATGCTGCAAAAGTGCTGAGCTTAGCTAACTTTTTTTTTTTTTGTGGTGTGTGTCTGTGTGTACATATTCTTCCTGTGAGTTCTGTCGCTGACATGGTTCCTGAAAACAAAGACAGGAAGAGCACCAGTCGGCCTGGACTTCCTGGTCAGAGGGAGTGGAGTCATCATGATGCTGTTTCCTCAGCATGAAGCCACATTGAGGCTCAACAGTCACACTGTAGCAGTTACTATGTGCTGTACTGCAGTTCAGCTTGGTACAACCCACAAGTTCCCCTCTGAATTAGACAGAATTTGTTGTCCTCAAATATTCACATGGACATTGGTGGGGAATTTTCCCATCTTTATTTCCACATTTTTTGGTGAAGATTTGTTCTTGGAGGAAACTTTTGCCCACACTAGCTGAAGGATTGTTGCAATTTTCTCATTTTGTTAAGTTTGTTTTCTTGTACAAGCTTTCAAAATTCACCTCATAGAGAAGCCATTTTTAATTAATTGTTCAGGTGAAATGTTGCACTTCAGTTTTCAGCACACAGACTTTGGTAAAAGTCCATATGCTCTCATAAATAAACATTTAGGCAGTAATGAAGACATGAAAAATATGTTTTTTGTTGTTTATAGGCAAAACTCACATTAATATTGCAATTATAAATGTTTCTCCTCATTTTGGAGTCACCCCGGCTCTTGAGGGAATCGTTCACAGCCTTAGGGACAAAGAAACTGAAATTTTCTGTCCATTTATCTCTGGCTGTTTTTGCACATAATTTATCCCAGTACCTCTGTGGGTTTTTTATACAGTCATTTATCTTTTCAGTTGTGACTCAGCGTCGAAACAATTTGTCTTCACATTGATGCAGAAGTGGACCCGACAGTACGTGGATCCTGGCTTCGAGCATTAAGTGTGCTTTTTAGTCTCTCCAGATGCACTTTACCCTCTAGAGTGAGAAGAGTGCCCGTCTACTAACTGTCAAAGAAACTCAGAGGGCAAATCATTCAAAAGTGACTTGTGTTTGGCTTGTGTGTTTTCACTGCAGTTGCTTTGACAGGACCCAGGAAATTATTTAGAGGAAGTTTGATTTTAAAAACACACTCCAATTTACAGTAGCAGCTGGGCATAGCTGTTTGCTCACAGCTGTGATTAATTCATGGCTTTTGCATTAATTCATTTATACTTGTTTTGTTCTCAAGACATAGGTAGAGTCAAAATATGATAAAGTGTGCTGTAAACATTTTAGCAAGTCATGACATGATTTATAGATTCTGTAGTGAAATCCGTGCACCTCCAAAGAGTCAGCTTTTCAGGAAGTTAGGGAAAAACAGCCTCATTCTGACAGTGACAACCATGTATTATGGAAATGTTAGCGGCCTTGGAGAGGTTGTGAAATTTACAGTGCCTTTTGAGAGGATGAAAACCTTGAGGTAAAAACATGAAAATTGCCAAAGTTGGGAGTTAAGAACTTTGACAGCAGAAGCAATATATTTGCCTTCCCCAGCCCAGTGCAGTCATGTCTCGCTGTATTTGCTGAAGTCACATGTTTACTGTTAGGGAGGAGCAGATTATGAACAGTACCTGTGAATCAGCTCAGTGTTTCCATTAGTCTGAAATCCCAAGAGGAGAGACGAGACCTCCAGAGATAGGAGGCAAGAGGGAAAGAGACAGGACGGGCCGAGGAGAGTCTGATCTCTGTGATATCACAGTGATAAGCTACAGTCATCTGACAGGTGGGTCAGACCACCAACACACCAGTTTAGAGGATTTATTTTGTGCTCCTTTCTTTTAGATGTTCAGCTGAAGGTGACAGTTTGGATTTGTGCTGATGCATTGTTTTTCTATACATGGGAGAGGTCCAACTGTTTTTTTCAACTGTCTGCAAACAGGTGGTAGAGGTGAGTAAACAGCCAGGTGTTGCGTTACAGTGGTTGCTCAGGTACAGTTTACCCACAGCATACAGTCGCATTGCTAAAGGAGGAGCACGGTTACCATGGCGACTGCAAATCCCCTAGAGTCAGGTTTAAGGATTCACTCAGGGGTTTATTCAGGGACGTTGAATTGAAGGATGTTAAATGGGTGTCAGGAGGGAGGAGCTGGCAGAAGTGTGTCAGTAGGCTACTCCAGTCTTCAGGACGCGATGGGCGTGGCCTCTTCCTGCTGTGCTCCGACAGCACAGGATATTAACGTTATCTTCCATAGCCAGACAGGTTCAATTGTGCTGCTGAATTGACTCATCCAGTCCCCCTCTCTGGTGAAAGGTGTGTTGATCAGTGAAACCAACTGCTGTTTGAATTAGTGCTGAACTCATTTGGTTAATCGGTGCAGCCAAAAATACAATTTGTTGATAATTATTTTAGTCATTTGTCTCGTAAAAATACCAAATTTTTGCCATTCACAGTTTCACAGATGCAAAGATTTGCTTTCCTTTCTCCACATGATATAATTGTAAAATTGTTGGGGTTCTTTGTTTGGTCTGTCTGGTTTTAAAGCCTGGTAACTTGTGCTGGGCATTTCTCATTATTTTTGACATTTGATAGACAATAATTAACAACAACAACAATAAAAGATCTGATTGACGATTAAAATAATTGCTGCAGCTCTAACCGGAATGAGAGCCCGCACATACATGGCTCTCAACTGCATGTAGTTTTGAAATCACTGCTGTAGTCTGTCGTTATCCAGTTTTGCGTAATGGGCCCTGAGCGAGCACATTTGTTGCTCCTGACACAGCGTCGTTTCCTCCTGGTCTAAAGGCCATGCAAGTGAAGTCGGCAGGCGTTTACAACGTAGTCATTTTGAACTGTGCTGGAAGTTGGTGTGACAGAGATAAAAGACGTTGAAGTCAGCTGAAAGCAATCGACTCTGAGCTTTCACCCTGTGAGGGATAAGGCCCATAGAGTGCAGATAGATGGCCAATGACGTCTCCCTCCATTTTAACGAGGTTAGCACTTGGTGCCCTGACTTAATGCATTCCTAAATGCCGCCTTGCAGTGAGGTATGATAGCTTCATTACTTCTGATCAACGGCAATGACCTTTTGATGGCGAACTTTATAAAGTTCTTAGATTCATGAGTAGGCAATTTGGCACTTTAATGGCAGGGGTGGGGGTTGGGATTTGGGACTTGTTGGACTGAAGCCTAGTGCCTTGGCACAGTAAGTTACTGCCATCTTGAAACTCGAATAAAGTAACAATCACCATCTGAGCCAGCTTGTTTCTGCATCCGCAGAGTGTCCGCACTTATGAGGATTATTTACTGTGCAGTCAGCTGTGCTCTGTACTTCATTCTTGATCTATGTATCCTGTTGGCCACCACCATCAACATGATTTCTCTTTGTCATTCACAGGTCCTGTCAGTGCCTGGGTGAAGGGAAGTGTGTGTGTGCGTGTATGTGAGTGTGCGTGTGTGTGTGAGAGAGCAAGAAAGAGCATTCCAGCGATGGCTACCAGTAAGAGTAAAAACCAGAGTTCCCTGGCCCTGCACAAGGTGATCATGGTGGGCAGTGGCGGTGTGGGCAAGTCGGCCCTCACCCTGCAGTTCATGTATGATGAGGTACGTCCAAACACACTCCTGGACAATTTAGACAATCGCTTTGCTTTAGGGTAATCTAAAAGAGCAGAGAGGGAGGATTGTAACCAGAAGGTCTCAGGATTTTATTGCCCAGACCAGCTGGGAAAGTCAGGACAAATAATGGAGGAAGCTCAAACTCCCACTGCCTTGAGCAGGACACCTGAGGAAAACACCATCCTGACACATTAACACTGTGGAAAAACAGCTATTGGCAAAGCACTTTGCATCTCTGGGTGAATTTTGTTGTTTTGCACTGTATTTTTCCATGTGGATAACAGGCCAAATGTAAATGACAAGCTGTCACATCTTATATGTATGGTCAAACACAGGCGGTTTGTTAAATGTACTGCATATATGTTAAAAAATGGCAATAACAAAAAATGGCTCCAACAGCTTAATCCACATAATCCAAGTGCTTTGAAGGCCAAATTATTGCAACATGCACCCAAAAGTTAATTATTTACCTTACTGTCTCCCAGATTTTCCACCTCACATCTGAATAGTAGGTGATGCTTTAAAATGTCGTTGGAGATATTGCAATTTTATATCAAGTGTGCCTGAACAGCTTTGTATGTACCCCTATGTGGTTCATACAAATGGGGATCCAGTTGCTTGTATTTCCTTCTAAATTGTTCTTGTTCTCTCAACTGGGCATGTTTTGAAAACTATTTCCAGAAAAGTGACTCTATACAGCCATACTGAGTAATAAATCCAAGTTAACACAAGTGAAACTGTATGCAGTCCTCTACCCATGGCAAATTTGATAGTAAGATTTGATAGGGGAATTAATAAAGAATCAGATTGATAAGAAGTGAAAATGGCATTAGAATCGGGAAAAAACCTGTTATACTCAGCCCTAACCATATTCACTTTTTTTTTTTTTTAAATACTTTTTTTTTGTGTAGTGGAGCATGACTAAATTATATTTATTGGCTTGTCAGGCAGTATATGGCTCTTAGATGTGGCTTGAAAATGAGCTTTTAATGTGTCTTGTTTATTACATTTAAAATTGTAATTGTTGCTTGCTGCAGATATTGATATTTGTCTTTTTCTCATGGAAGGAAATGTATCGTAATATTATGTAATGCTGCTCTCTTCACAATTTTAAATCTTTGTTTCTGTACGTTGCAGTGATTGCAGTGAATGTCCTCTGTGTGAGCACTGCTCTTGGAGAAAAAAATTACTTGCATATAAAAATGAATCTTACAGGTTCTATATTCTTGCCTATTAAGGTACTGATGTCACAGTTTTATACTGAGTAAGCACTTTGAACATTGTTTGACGCAGAGCACCCATTCAGTCTCTTTTATTGAACAATATGGATATACCTCATTAGTTTGAGGGCGCTGGAGAAAAAAGTCTGCATGATAATCCATTTCTCATCACTGAAGACATCTGACATCCTTTAAATACCCTTTCTTTACTTGAATCAATATTTACTAAAGTTTAGATTTCTGATGTCAGATTTAGAGGAGAGCCCAAGGCTGAAATCCTATTTAACCAGAAAATAGACCCACATTCAGTTCTGTTATCAGTGCATCTCTGTTCTCTGTGCAAACATGTCAGCTTCATAATAATAACTAATATGCACACACGCATACAGCAGATTTTCACTGAGTGAAGATGGGGTGCAACAAACAAAATAGTTGTTCAAGCTTTGATAGTGTGTGAGATAAAACAAAATGCCATTTCAGTCCAGTTTCTTTATCTAATAAATAAAAAACAGAAGAGAAAAAAAGAGTTGTGGCTATGAGCACATCAAGTTTTCCTTCTTGTGTGTTTTGTGTTTTCAGTAGTCATATCTGTACAGACTCTTAATACAATGGGCCTTAAATGTCCTTTCTGTCCCAGTAGCGAGGCTTAGCTCTCTATAACGAAGCCATTTTCGATAAGGCTGTGCTTGTGAGCCTTTGTGTGTCACCAAGTACTGAAGAGCATAATCAACCAGCAATTAAGTCCTAAAATAACACACAGGCGTTAGGCTATAAATGTCCACCCAAAGGCTGCCCAGTCACAGAGGCTAAGAAGAGGAAGTGTTGTAGTGTGTTGAAGTCATGTACTTTAATAACAAGAGCACAAAAAACAAAAGATGAAATACAAAACTATTGATTAGAAACAGGAAGAGAGCAAGTCTTGGTTTCCCATTGCTTGCTGAATGCAAAAATTGTTGGATTTTTCTGGTTCCAGAAAAACCCATGACTTAGCTGATAACCCGCTAACAAAACATAGATGCCTGTTTCCTGAGGGTCTGATGCAAGATTAACTTAACTGAAAAGCACTTCACCACCCACAGGACGACATCACAGCAGGACGTCTTGACTGAATAATGAAATCAGATAGGGTGAAACTTAAATGATCCCTGTAGGGAATCCTACCCCAACACGTGTCACTCATCTTGATGAGCTGTCTGCCTGGAAATGGCGTCTAGCCTGAGGCCGAGGTAACCGCCGTCCCCAAAGCCTTCACAGGTGTTGTTGAAGCAGACTGTGAACGCAGCCAATCTGATATAAAAAGTGCATTTTTGCTTCTTTATTTCTTTTGTTTCATATTGTTTTCTGTTATTGTTGCAATAATTTCCATGTGCCTGACTGCCACTGCTCCGCTAGTCAGTCTTGTACGACAAATGGTACGCATTCAAAACCGTTCAGAACGCCGTCAAAGCCAATTTCAGGCAAATAGGAGGATTTCAGCAGAGTCACAGACCAGTAATGTGGAATAGATCCTATTTGAAAGAAGTTGTTCATCACAGCAAACACACAGCCTTTATTATTTTGTCAAAAAATATTTAGTGTGTCCAAAAAAAATGGAAGAGTCCACCAGAAAAAAGTCCCTGTTTACTATGTTACCTTACAAGAATTGTTTTTGGAGACTGATATCAATCTGATATCGACCTTGAATGTTTCTGTTACAATAATAAAAAAACAAGGAAATGTTAAAACATCCCATTATATCTGGCATGCATATAAAAATAATCAGTTAAAGCACTCGTACGCACTAGCCAACAGGTGTGGTCCTCTTTGTAAGCCTGCCCTCTTGTTCCTAGTTTGTGGAGGACTACGAGCCCACCAAGGCCGACAGCTACAGGAAGAAGGTGGTGCTGGACGGGGAGGAGGTGCAGATCGACATCCTGGACACGGCGGGGCAGGAGGACTACGCCGCCATCAGGGACAACTACTTCCGCAGCGGAGAAGGCTTCCTGCTCGTTTTCTCCATCACAGAGCACGAGTCCTTCACCGCCACTGCCGAGTTCAGGTACAGGATCTCGCCTCTGTGCAAGTACGGCTGTGCATGTGCTAATAGGACATTTGTGGGACATTTAGCTATCAGCAAGCCTGTGTCGTTCTCCTCTGAAAGGATGCATTTTAATTGATTACATATTGGTTCTGTTATTAATCAAAACTATACTTACCTATGGGAAGTCCCTATATTATTTACCATTTTACTTTTTCTTGTTACAAAGCAGCATTTCAGTGTCCTATTTTTGAGGGTTGAAAATGGCTTAAGGTATTGAGAATCGGTACAAATTATTTAAAAAAAAAAGTAATCAGTATTGGTTGTGCCAGACCCTTCAAACCCACTTGTACACGTTGTGTATGTGTGTTCCTGTGTGGCAGGGAGCAGATCTTGCGGGTGAAGGCGGAGGAGGACAAGATCCCTCTGCTGCTGGTGGGGAACAAATCGGACCTGGAGGAGCGCCGGCAGGTTTCTGTCGACGAGGCCCGAGGCAAAGCTGAGGAGTGGGGCGTTCAGTATGTAGAGACATCAGCCAAAACCAGGGCCAACGTTGACAAGGTGCGCGCGCGCACACACACACACACACACACACACCCCATGCTTCAGCAGTGGCAGTTTGACAGAGATATTTGAACCTTGCTGAACCCTTGTCAAATTTCCCATATTCAGTTTTCATTATTTTATGGATAAGAATAATGTTCTTTTTGATATTTTGCAATTACATATAGTTTAATTTAAGGAGTATTAACTGAATGAGTTTAAAAACCTTACAGTAGTGGGCTCTGACTAGCTGACAAGTTGCTGAGCTGAGGCTTTCCAGTTTAAATTCTACAAACTGGCTCTATTGAAAGGAATTAAATTATTTAATGAGGAGAGCCAATCAGGACAAAGTCCAAATTATGATACGTTTACTGGACTTAGTTTGAGACTGCCTGTAAAAAGAATGGATTTTTGAAAATGCAGTAATTTCAAATTTAATCATTCAAATAAAATCTAATTTTAACATCTACGTGAAAAATCTTTGACTATACATGTAAATGAAGAGGAAAAACGAAATTACCATAACAGGGCCTTTTTTCCTATTTTCCCCTGTTTTCAAAAGTTGCAAACATTCTCATAATATGAATGTCATTTGCATAATGAAATGAAAATGAAAGTTATGAAACTACAATACCAGAAAGGTGTCTGCTGAAGTCTGTGAGGCAGGTGAAGCGCACTGCCTCCTGCAATGAGCTGAAACTCTCTCTCTTGTTCTCTCTCAAGGTATTTTTTGATCTCATGCGCGAAGTGCGAGGCAAGAAGATGTCAGAAAACAAAGACAAAAATGGGAAAGGAAAGAACAAGAAGAGCAAGAAGAGCTTCAGAGAGAGATGCTGTTTACTTTGAACTCTTTATGGACCTCAACAACCCACAACACAGTTATTATCGGGGAACATGTTCATGAACAGAGCATCCTCCCTGTCGTCATGTAAAATCAAAAAAAATTTTTTTTAATAGCTTTCCATGATTTAGTGTCTAGATCCATCTCAACCATCTTTTCCATACAAAGCGAAAGGTTTAATTCTGTGTTGCTGTTTTAATGGAATGTTACCACTATCCCGTGACTGTGACTTGGACTGCAGTGCTTGATGGCTCATAATAAGCCGACGACCAAACTGCCACAGACACTACTAGCAAATTTGCTCAAGACGTTCTCCATTTCACCCAGATACAGACTATACTGCCTTAGACTACAGTTCAGAGTGTGTTTTAGTCCAGGATTTGGCCGAGTCTTTGTTCATCACACAGTCCATTTGTTTTATTTTCTTCTTGGCCTGCTCTTAGCATAATTCTTAGTTTTAGTATAGAGCCAGTCAGCCTAGGTTCAGCCCCATCAGTTTACAGGGAACCCTTATGCTGCTGTCTTTAATATGCGTGATCTTTTATGACGACACTTAACGTGCTAATCAAAGATGTTGGCCATGTTCTGTGCTTCGTGTTAATTCATCATTTGTCAAAACTCACAACCTCATGACTGCAAAGCACATGCGATTGAAGTGGATGTTTACTTGGGAGGTTTCAGGGGTTTTTGTTTTCGGGTCCTTGCGGAAGTTGTTTCAGTGCCCCCCTGCTGATGCTGCAGTGACAGGACAGAAAATAAACTCAGTCCTGTCAGAAATGTAGAAATGTGGGATTTTCTGATTGCAGGGGCAGCAGTCAGACAGACCAGTCAGAGGACTTTCCACCAAACCCAGTTTTATTTAGTTTTTATCAGTCCACAAATCAAACATCATCATACGTTGCCTTCCAGTTTTTCAGACTGACCACTGCAAAGTGAAGCCTTTTCAGTGACAATAATCGTAACAGAAAACTGCAAAATTCTGGAGAGTGCATTTATCTCTTAGACAAATGAGCTCCTTGTAGATATTTTCAGCATTTTACTGAGGCTGTGGGGGTTAAGTGGGAGCTAGTAATTTGATGAAGGTAATTTAGCAGAGAGAGTAGACCAGGTTTATTTGCATGGTGTTCTGCTGTGTTGATGTAATTCAATCCTCCCTGCCCATATCACAGTGCAGATTACTTGTAATGTTGAGGTTAAGAGTCCTTTGCCAGCTGAGTGCTGCACTGTGAGGCAGGTAATGACAATCCAGGAGGCCATCGTGCTTCTGGTCCGTGATGTTGCCACAACACGTCTAACGGCTTATTCTTAATCTTTACACTTTTGTTATAACTTTTGTAGAATGTGCACTACATTGCCAGTACCTTAAGATGGACTTGTCTAATAAGTCAAGCTGGAGATTTTTTAAGCATCATGTGCCAACAAAAATCACAAATAACATGTCAAAGTAGTTTATCTGTATGGATATATGTATGTTAATTAACTGAGTGTATGTGCATTGACCAGAAAATGTCTACTACGTCTTTCTGTGTGTCTGTGTGAGAGAAGCTTTGACAAGGACGCCAAGTTCTTACTGTTTAATCAAGTGCTACAGTAAACACAATGTTTCTACCACTGCCCAAATCCTTCTCTTTCTAACATGTCCTCCATTTTTCTTTGACTTCAAGTCTACTGTGAGTAGGATTTAGTTTTTCCTCTCTCTTTGCAGCAAGGGGAAAAACATCCAATTTAAAAAAAAAAAATTCAAAATATGTTGCCAAATAAATGCTTTTTTCTTTGTTAAATACTGGGCTTAATGGAGTCATTTGTCAGTGATGGACAATGATTTGTCTCTTGCTAGCATAACAGACGAATTGAATGTGAATAAAATCTCCCCATGCATTTAACTCTTTCACTGAGCAGTCAGGTTCAAACTTCGAATCACATGTTTGGGTTGGGGTTTGCACTTGATTTATATCTGAGAAACAGGTTCAATCAGTTCAAAAAGTAAACTGAAATAATTCACTGCCCACTGAAAGAACATTCAATATTAAATATTTCTCAAGAGATTGGAAAAGGCATTAGGCCTGCCTATATCAGCCAACAAAGTGAAGCGGCCCCAGTGGCAATAACACTGCATGTTGCCCTCTGCTGGCTGGTGGAAGTAGTGAACATCGCACCACTTAATTGTGTAGATGGTGTACAGGTACAGTGGTATATATGGCCCACGGAGTGATTCAGTTGTCCTACTGTCTTGCCTTTGGGATGTTTTGTGGTCCGCCTCAGTAAAAAACAAAACAAAACACCAGCTATCTAGTTTGTTCTGACTGCTCCTGTGCTGTTTTCAAACAAGTGAAAACAGCCCCTTTTCTTACATTTTACAGAAACATACTTCTAATATTTTTATTAGGCTTGCAGGCTTATCTTATATGGCATGAAGGGTGTAACATCACCCCCTAGATGAGCCAACTGGGGGCTCTCATCACTGAACCCCTGGGGCTGGCCAGCTGGGTGAAACTCATTTCACATCCTGGAAACAGGCTTGGCTGCATATCTAGGAAAAGGCAGAACATATTACACTTGGAAATAATTTTGCAGGGTAGAGAGAACCTCACCCATATGCCTTCTCTTGGTGTTGCGTAATGAAAATGAAATACCAACAACTTTTAGCATCCATGCTTGTCTCATGCCCTTTTCATAATACAGTTTGCATTGCTGAACATCCAATAACTGTATGTCCTCTATAGCCACAAATGAGTTTGTTTGCCAGCGGCTCTTAACAGCTCCTTTGAAATGCAGATGGAAACAGTGACACTCCACCAAAAAGAATTTATGGTATTCCTATAATATTACAATGAGGACTTACAGTGTGTGGTACTCAAAAGTACAATTTTAGTGACAATCTGTTTTATTGCATTTCTTTTCTTCTATGGTGTCACTGCAATGTTCCTGTCAGGACATACAGGCTTAAGGCCTGTTCACACGACATCGATGCGAATAAACCAAACGAAATAAGATTTTTTTCGCATCAAAACTGTTCACATCGAGTCCGACGCCGAAGTTTCGTAATTCTCAGAAAAAGTTCGCATACCTAGGCTACATGAGAGTGAAGAAGAAAAGTGCAAAATGGAGTCAATTAGCAGCAGCAATGACAATGAATTTCTCACTCTGCTCAGTGAGTTAATTAAAAGGGGGAAAACGCCGATACTGGGTGCATCCCATTCTTTAAAGAACACGGGGAGTTTCACAGATTGATTCAGGAACTCAAGTTGTACCAGGAACGTTTTCTGCGCCACTTCAGGATGTCTGTGGACGAGTTTGAGACTTTGATGCAACTTCTGACACCCTGACTGAAGAGACAACATACACACGACCGAGCCGACTGACCCGAGCAGTGTTTGGCCTTGTGTTTACGGTGAGTGCATTTTATCAACTTATAGGCTAGTGCGCTACAGACCGACAGTTTTCTCACTCACCAACCTGGATTCCCATTTTGTCCGCGACTGATTTCCTCATTCATAATTTTTCCTCCGCATTTTTCTAACTTGTTGCTTTTATCATACAGCTCTTTTCTCTCAGAGACCAGGGAAACCAGTAGCTCCACGTCTATCTCGACCGGCGGTTCCGCACACATGACCCGAACGCTATTATAATCTGACTAAATACGAAACCAGTACTCTTGGACAATGCAATGTCTGAAATTTTTTGCCCATAATTTGAACTTTGTTGTGATTGTTATGTTTTCTGCCTGTTGGGATGTTTTTTTAATGTTGTAACTTTGTCTTTTGCTGCCTTGCTTGGCCAGATCGCTCTTGAAAAAGAGGTTTTAAATCTCAATGATGCTTATCTGGTTAAATAAAGGATTTGATTGATCGACTGGATTTTCGCGGTGCGATATTTCGCGGTCGGTGTGAAGCGGTTCACAGGGATGTGTTACTTTGTTTCAAAGTCTTGTCGTTCACTGTTTTTAGTGTCGAAAATTCGGACGTGGTGTGAACGGGCCTTTGGTGTGTGTGGCTTCCTATAGTGAGTTTAGTGACCTTATTCTGCTTTATGGTATTTTTACTTGTATAGGTCAGTGCTAACAGGCCTCTGGTATTATGCCAATTTCTTGTTTAATAAATAATAACTAGATAGATAGATAAATAAATAAATAAATGCAGCTACGTAGTAGCACTGCAGTACTATAAGTGATAGTAGTTGGGGGAAATATTCAGATCATTTAGCTTTGATACATTCTATGTCCTATTTTCAAAGCAAAATCAGGGCTTGGACATGAGCAAAAAGCAAATATGTTGTTTATTCTATTTTGATGAGAAGGGATAGTGAGCATAATGATGTTTTATTCTCGAAAAAAAAATATTAATATTCAATTATAGAAGAAAGGGACAAGAAAGGAAGAGGTTTACAGCTCTACCTTATGTTCTCTCTCTCTCTCTCTCTCTCTCTCTCTCTCTCTCTCTCTCTTAAATGAATTAGAAATTGAGAAATAGATTTTTTTACAGACAGTAAACAATGTATGTTGATGTTGAGATGCACATGAATAAAATATCCTGAATTCTCAGTATGTTGTTGCAATATTCTACCGTTGTTATCAAAGATCAAGGTGATTGATTTATCTTGTATTTGTTAACAGAACATGATAAAAGAAAAAAAAAGATAATCAAATCGCTCATCTCTTTAAATTAATTAGTCCTCTAATGTAGCACTGAGAATCATCATCAGAGTATACAAACCAAATGAAGAGAGTATATGTAAAATTGCAGGAAATGGCTTACTTGGGGGGGAAAGACCTGGTCCTGGCAGCCCCTCACCCAGGTCAGATTTCAAGTACACAAGAAAGGTATCGGTATCAGGTCGATTCCCGATACCAGTATCAGTATCGTGCACTCCTATTCAGATCATCTCTGGCGGCCCATGATGTGATAACTACGGGAGTTAAATCTGACCTGCACATCTTGCATTTGATTAAATCTACCACTTGTTTCAGTACACACCCTGACTTGGATTGGCTTTGATAGTCACACCAGCCCAAGCCAAATTCCTTGAACTTCACCCCTGGTTGTAAAGCTAACTGTTAGCTATGGCCTTATTGTGTTCCTAATAGAAACACAGGGGGTGGCCCAATTATTGGCCCATCTGGTTATTGCTAATTAACAGTGGAATGATTGCAAATGTCCTTTAAAACCCAAATTAAGCACATATCAGATGTAATTCTATTTCACTCTAAAAAATATAGACAGTCTCTGCACCAGTCCAGTACATTTTAAAAAGCACCTAACCATGCTGACACACCACAGTTAACCTATGAAAAGACCTGTCCCTCCCCATGAACAATTAGGCTTCTATGGCAACGAAACAAATGCTGCTTGGGGTGGAAACATTTTCACACATCCATACATAACAGCTACACTCTTTCTTCTTTGTTGTCGGTGAAGTAGCCCCAGGCTGTGCATCCTGATGACATCACAGATTAGAGTCTTGTTTCT
>OMKZ01018404.1:0-14314 GCA_900302535.1 Neoniphon sammara | reverse complement strand
CTTCACATTAGTAAAAAGTTCAAACTGTAACCGCATATATCCTTGTATGAATTTTTTTTGTTATATTACTGGCCATCCCAGTTACTCCATGTGGTATCACTAAACTTATTGACTTATTGCCTCTTTCAGTCTGAATATCCCATTTCTAACATATGATCTGAAGCACAGTGGTGAAGATAATGCTTTTTTATGTCCTGTTCAATAAGTAATTATTTTAAGTATCCCATGTTTAAAGTACTTGAGGTACACTTGTATTCTTGGAGCAGCAGTTGTCAGAGGACAACTGCTGCTAATCAAGTGAAGTGGAGAGCACTGCAGAATAAAATTTACATAGGTGAAATAATGATTCAAGGACCTGCTCAGCATTTCCACATGCATGCAAACGCTTCACCTGACATGAAGCTGCTTTGCAGTCTGCACAAAGCAGGACTGGTCTGTCTCTTTCAGCACCTCCTGAGCGTAGCCCACCAGACCGCTGTTCTCCAACATGCCTTGGTACTCCTCCACCTGGAGAAGACGAAAAACAAACAAAAAAAAAACTCAAGGTTTTTGTTGCTTGTATTTTAAGGGTGAAATCAAATAAAGCAGTTTAAAGGGCTACTATGATGTAATTTACTAATTTATGCTGTAATTTTTTTAAACAGATCATCTGGTACATGGGGGATCATTTTGAAGCATGTTGGAAGCAAACAGGACTAATTATATTCCTTGGGGGTATTGATTTGGGACAGGCCAACTCAGAGTGACATGATGATACACAACACTGTACAACTCAGTCCTATTATTTCACTGCTGTACCTGGGACCTGAGATGGTCCAGGCGTCGGTTGCGAGACTGTTCGATGGACCTCAACATCTCAGACCTCCTCTCCTGCAGCGTCTCAAACAGACGCTCAAAATGCTCATTGGCGCGACGTTCTGCTAACTGGCCATTTTCCTGTAAGAGAGCAGTGAGTAAAAGCTTAATACAGGGACATTATAGTTTCAAGCTTTGTGATGATCATGTTAGCTTGTGTTTTTGCTCTCGTTCTTTCCCTCAAAAGAAAACAGTTCACAGTGAAACATACAGTTTCATGCAGTTTCACTGTACTGTACTATGCAGATTGCATAAACCCACTTTTGACTAATTGTGATGATACTGTCCTCTTCCTGCATTTTTCCCTTTAAAGGAATATAATAGTAATCAAATGGTTAATGAACATCATGATAGTTCGTCCATTCTTTAATTTACTTGATAGAACGGAAAAAGAACTAATATGACGCTGTAGGTGTTTCAGAAGTATGTATACTTTTTTTTAACCTAATAATGAAAAACAAATAATATATTTTTTGTAATTTGACACATTTAGTCACTCAGATTTCCAGCACTGACCTAGAATATCTGAAAGTAGGAAAATATTTAATAAAATGGCAAATATTAATAATGTATATCAAAGTGTAGACCTCCTTTTGAAATAGGTTTTATATTAGCTATGCATGGTTTTACCACAGACAATACATTCATTTGTAGGGATCATTCAGTGAAGCAGAATATATAGAAACTGTATGTATAGAAAAGGATAACTGGAACAAATAAATGTATACCAAACATACCAAACCAATACCAAACATGCATAATAGTATCAGAGCATCTGCAAAACAACATCTATGAACCTCTAAAATATACTGCTATTGTCAATAACTTATGAATAAGTAAGGAATAAGTTTCCCTTCCTTTCACAGTGAACAGGCTGTTGACGTGCATTTCCCTGTAGATGCATTTGAATACCATTTATGTAAGACCGGTGTAAAAGTAATGAGGACAAGGTCAAAGACTGAAACTCAGACCCACGAAAGTGAAACTGGTATGCAAATCCTGTGTTTACTTGTTTGTGTGTTTTGCATAGGGTTTGTTTAAGTGACCTTCCTTGTGCGTAAACAGAATATCTAGATGTTCAACCTAACAGACCTTTTTAGAGTGAGTGATAAATATCTGCTTTCAGTAAAAAAGACTTTAGTTACAGGCATCATAATGTATGTTCATCCTGCCCTCTGAAACATTCAAGGGAACGATTTCAAAAAAAATAAAGCAAGGAGCTATTAGAGTGTGATTTACTATTCAAAAGAAACGTGAGATTCCTCTGAGGGTGAAGGACAGGAGTTAGAGAGCAGAAGAAGATAAATTAAGAAGAACTGATTTCCAAAGAAGCTATCTAAACAGGGATTTTGAGAGTGGAACGGGGGTGTGTAGTAGGAGAGAGAAGAAAATCTTTAATTAGCTGTTTAAGCAACACCCAATCCAGTTACTTTGTCCCTTGATTGATGGTTAGAGTGCTGAGAGTGGAAGCTGGATACAAAAGAATAATTCTGTCTTTAAGGATCAAATATGATCAGGAAAAAGACAGTAACAGTTAAAATGAAAGAATGAAATTTTCAAAATCAACAAAACTCTTACTTTAACTGCAAATATTGTGAAAAAGACATGATGTGCAGCAGTTTGGGAGTGGAGGGGAAAAGGATGTTTTGAGGTGCAGCAGCATGAGTCAGCTTTCTCTTACCTCAGTCTGATTGATCAGGACCTCAAGCTCTGTAATCTGAGTCCTGACCTGGTCCTCTTTGCTGATGAGGTAATGGATACTCTTGGCCAGTTTCTCCTGGTGAGAGAAAAGATCAAAGGCAAAGAGAATGAGTTTTCCTTACATCTAACACACACTGATGCCTGTATGCACACATGGCATTGAGATTGTGACAAACATGGTGTGTTACAGAGCGTTTAATATACACAACCACAGTCATCACAGTGGCTGAGCCTCAGTCAAGATTCGCAACTGCAGCTGAAGTCCAAACTTCCTGATTGATGAAAATAACTTTAAATCATTCAGGAAGTGTGTATGTCATGAACATGAACATCCAGCCTTATAAGAATGAGACCTGGTTCTGGTATGTGTCACAGAGCATACAATACACTATGATAGTTACATACAATGGTGCAACAATAACATACAGCATGTTATGGAGCATGTGCACTCACACACACACAAGTGGTGTTCAACAATGTAACCCAAACCCAAACTATTTTCTGTCTCATAAAAGGCTCCAGGACAGTGTAGGACATCTAATACAGCCTAAAACAATCAGAGGATAAAATGCACACAAACTATGGAGGACAAAACATCTCATTAAATATTCAGAACCTTAGTGCCTGTGTCCAATTTGAGTATCAGATTCCACCCTGATTGGCTGACCAGGGTTAGGTTAGCTTATTTATACTCAACAGATAAAATTACTGTTAGACACATTTCACTCTAACTTAACACCTACTCAGTCATAAAAGTTGAAATTTCTTTGATTGGCTGGTCTTGCCTGTCTGGCACCTTCAAACCAATCAAACTATACTGAAACACACAAACTCCCACCCAGCTTTCGCTCCCAGAGTCTACCGCACGCTCAAAGTGATTGAAATGAATTCAGTTACTAAGTGACCAAGTCTGATGACCACATGTGAGGCCAATTAGCAATAGCCTAATTTGCTAAGCCTTGTGTCAGTATCTAAGCCAAAGGAAATGGATATCCATGGTCTGGTGCACGCTGGCAACAGGTACGGGTCAACCATAAATATTACAGCATGAGATGAGAGAAGGCGGCACTAGTCAGTGGGTGGTGTAACAGCCCAATGAAGCAACTCCAGCATGAGCCCTCATGTCAGTCGAACCCAAATATATGGTCTGCTTACAAATAGTTCTTTGTCCACTTTTCTCCATTTTTAAAAGGTCCTGTTAATGGTATTCTATGTGAGGTCAGTTTAATCCTTGTCATGTGTAAGTAATCAATGTTACAATCCTAATGTATTACGACATCAATTACAACAAAACATATTCCCTTCCATTTTTCTGACTAAGTAAATTGATTATGTGTAGTAGTTTGTAAGATCCTCCAACACATACTCACACCCTAATCAGAGCCCAAACTATCTTTTACAAAACAGTGACTGGGAGGCTCAATCTGGTACCTTGAGGATCTTGTAGGCACTGCTCATGGAGGTGACTTTGTGGTTGGCATGGGATCCTCCCAACTTGCAGAGGTGACAGACAGGTCGTCTGCAGACCTCGCAGTACATGTTCACCTTTTCCATCTCATGCTCTGGACACATGAGCACCTAAAAGTCAAACATATGAAGTAGAATGTTTAACAGAGCACAAATCAGTTTAAATTACAGACACTAACAATACGCACACTTAACGGAGATATTTGATAGGGGATATATACACACAGATCACTGAATGGTTTATTTGACAGTGACAAAGAGACAACTCAAGGAGTGATTAACAGGAAGATGACCGATAGTTTGAAAGCATCTAGACAGCTCTATAAGATGGAAAATGTCAACTTAACCTGTGATGAAATGCATCTACTAAATTTGTACTTAATTATCAATTAAACCTATCAACTCAGGCTAAAACCAATGAGACTGCATACAAATCCCTTGCAGTAAAATACTGAATAAGATGGTTGGTAAGATGAGAAAAGACATCTTTAAATAGCTATGCATGTCTTTAATTAAACTAATAACCCGCTATCAACATTTTAAATTTCGGTAAAGCTGGAATTCAGTGAGCAATCCAAAAATCACTGTCAGATACAGTGAGATTGCTTCACCACACACAGGAAGAAGATACAGAGAGGACTTGTGTCAATACTGGTAAATCTGTAATCATCAATTCAAATCCAGATGGATTCTGATAGATTATGGTATGAGCCTGTATCATGTGATAGTATTATTCCCTAAGTCTTCCAACTTCAAGTTGACCAATCAATAGATAGATAAATTTCCTGACCAACACCCTTACAGCCCCAGTTAATCAGTAAATCCCCCAGTTAGTGACAGATGTCCTACTGCTTTCATTCATCCGTAACAATTGATCCCATCAGGACCACAGTGAGGGTCAGAGAGTCTACTCACTACCCACCCACCAAGAATGAGAGTAATGACAGATGTATACATGCTCATGTTTATCTTAGGACAGGGTGAGGTAGTCCTATAACAACAAATCCTCTGATGTCCATAGACAAAGTGAATGCTGACACCCTGTTTTTGAGCCTTCAGGGGGTAACTGAAAAACAAATAAGCCTCCCTAAGGAACCTACCTTGGGCCTGAAGTTGGTGGTGGGGCCGACGTACTCGTGCTGGGCTTTGGGTGTGCCCCAGGGGTGGTGCAGCTTGAAACACTCATTACAATAGCTAGCCTTGCAATCCATGCAGCTCTTAGTAGCTTCCTGCTGCTGTGGAGGCTTGCAGATGTTACACATGATGGCGATGGCTGCACGGGCTGCCTGACGGTAGCGCTCAACGATGCTCTCCAGGGTGAAGTTACGGAACAGCATGCTGATGCCGCGCTCACCGAGGTCGATGTCATGCTGGCAGCCTGGGCACGGGATGGTGGTGACCCGGGGAGTCACAGACCCTCTGCGCCACCCCGGGGATGAGATGGAGCCTGGTGGGGAGCGAGGGAGAGAAGTTGGAGTAAGAGAAGATCATCTAAAACACAGATTCACAAACTTGGCTCGAGCAAGACTGTGAATCGTCTGAGCCCCTATTTTCACGTATCAAAAAACTTACTTTTGAGATCTTACTTCAAGAAGTAATGAAGGCAAATTTTTCAGTAAAATAGGCCTTGAAAGCAGTGTGTCCACATCTTGTGTTCAGCGTCTGGGCTTGGTTTCCCAAAAGCATCATAACAACTAGATCATATTGACTGGCTTACCATGACAGTATGATCGTAGGGACAAGATTCCTTTGGAAACCAAGGCACTTGTTGCCAATGATAACATCACATTGGGGAAAAATGTGGACACAGCATGCCTTCATGGACAGAGAGTAAAAAAAGGCTTCAACTTGTCTACTCGCTTTCTGCTTTTTTCTATAATGACCACGACTCTAAAGACACATGGGTGTGTGCACCACAGCAAACACCCATCTAGACCTTTTATAAAGTGGTCGTCATATAGGAAAGGAGCCAAGGAAAGGACACCAGACATGAGTATAGGTACAGAATGTGGGAGTGAATCAGACACAGAAAGGAGACAGACTATCTTCTAATTCAGAATATTTCTTTTTGAGAATTTAATCTTGCACTGTAAATTGTTAAAAGACTTTACAAAATGAGTTAAGAATGTTCATTACAAGTGCTCACAATGATCTGGACAGAAGAAATAACTGCACCTTAAATTGATGAATGATAAGGAAACAAAAATGTGAGAATCCATGGCTAATAAAACAATGTAACTTAAGCACACTGAATAAATTAACTCTGATATTTAATGCACAATTACCAGCAATTGAACTTTTTGATATCATGTGTCCAGTTCAATGCATGAACACTTATTTTCACTGACGACAAGATGCCTCTTAAAGCAACACTGCTTTGAAGAGTTTCTCACAAACCTGGTTGGTGCGCTTGTTACTAATTCAGCAGTACAGTAACAAGGACAGCAACATGGTGGCAGGAGGTGGGAAATTAGGATTTGTCACACAAAGTCACATCACAAATGCAAGCAGTAGGGGTTTTAAACACTGTCAATACACACACTTAAAAAGCCAGCAAACTGAAGTCACTAAACAGAAAAATGACAAACCTAAAATAACAATAACAAAATGTTTCACATGTTCAGGCAACAGGGGAAATGAGGAGTGCTCGATTTATCTCAATTTGCAAGTGAGAACTTCCTTTATTTTAAGGGCCTGGAAATTAAATCAAACACTCCTCATGCAGTTTAAATATGTGAAAACACTTTGAAATAAAATTTTACAGAGGTGTAGCAGAGGGAAAAGCAGCAGCAGCAGCAGAGCATATGTGTCAACATGTGCTATGGATGCCTGAGTATCCATCTGCATGCAGTGTGACCGAGGTGTGAGCAGAACTAAAGACAGTGTTCACGGTGATTACTGGAGATCCAGCTCACTACCTGATTACAAATTATGTCTTGGACGTGACTGAAAACTGAACTGTTGACCTCTGTGTGTTGCATGCGAGATGCACTTCTAAATTAATATAATGACTGAGCTGAACTGAACAATATGATGCTGCATCATAATGAAAAACCGAGGATGACGATGGTGATGACAAAGACTACTGAAGCTATTTGAAGTCATTAGATGAAAGGAGAGGTCAAGCAGAATGTCTTAGTATTAAAAATAATGGATGGTGCAGGACGCCACCCTAAGCAGGGTGTGTGTGTGTTGTGTTGCACATTGTACATAGACTGAGGTTTTCCAGTCAGGAGTGGTCAGCACAAAAGGTGAGAGTGTGTGGCAGAGACAGGAGACGCCTGCAGCAATGCGTGTGCATGTCTCTATGTGTGTGTGTGTGTGTGTGTGTGTGTGTGTGTGTGCGCGTTGATCTGTAGATCTGCAGAGGAAGGCAGAGCCAAAGGCAGAAAGTGACGAGTCACTGCAGAGCCGGTACGCTCTGGCTGAAACAAAGGCACTTGGTTTTCCTTATGGAACCGCACCATCAGGTTTGATGTCAGAAGTGATGCTGCACTTTGATGCCAATCATAACAGAGATAAAAGGACTGAAACTACATCTACCAGGCAAAGGCTGTGCATGCTCATGTAATCAAATAGTGGCAAATAGCGATTATGGTAAAGTAGTAAAGGGGCATTTTTGAGTCTCACCGCGCCTAATGTCCTCAAAAATGTTTATGAGAATAAAAAACAAACAATTCAATTTAAATCCATAGCCAGCACTTCAACTTGAATGTACTCATTTTTATCTCAATTTCAATATACCATATATATGTACATATATACCTCTTCTTTACATATCCAGAAAGCTGTTTTATTTTAGTGTATTCTTTAAGTCTTGCAAAGATGTATTTGATTTTGAATAATTCTCTTAAAGCAAAGAGGACAATTATTATGGCATTTATTCTTAAAAACATCCACTGAGCACATAAAAAATGCACTAGAAGAGAGACACCTCCCCCAAATCTAATTAAAGTGGTATTTAATCTTTCATTTTGCTTAGCCAGCATTCCCATCATGATTTACTCCATCTTGCACAAAATGATTAACACTTAGAGACAGATCTGTCTTTCTGACAGTATAAACTGTTTAAAACCTAATTATTCTCAAGCGAAGCATAAACAGTATCAATGCCTTGCCCTAAAGGCAGATATTAGGCAGAAAGAGGGAGTTAAGAATCTTAGCAAGCCCAAACATATTGTAGGTTTTGCCTTTGTGTGTGCATGTGTGCGTGTGTGTGTGTTTTTTAGAAATAAAGCCCTGCAGTACTCCACATTTGAAGAAAACTGCTTTACTTGCCCCCATAGTCTGCTGAATTAATTCAAGGCTTAGCTAGTGCACAGCGGCACACACCAGGTTGTGAGCGGGAGAGAGAGACACACAAATTCCACTTTCACTCCAACTCCTAGGCAACATCCTCACCCCTTCCTTGGTAATTTTTGTCTCAGCTCTTTTCAATTCCTCTTTGTCACTTGCCTGCCCGCCTGCTTCCCTCCCCTCTTCTTTCCTCTCACCCCCTCCCTCTCTGAGATTTCTACCTTGCTCTCCATCTTCTTTCCTCCTGTTTCGATCTCATCTTTCCCTAATGACTATGCTTCCCTCCATCTTCCTCACTTGTTCCTCCCTCTCTCTCTAAATCTCTCCCCCACTCCTCCTCCCTCTCCTCTGCTGACTCACCACTCCTTCAAGGCTTTGACTGTTCCCCTTTACTTCACTCATTTTCTAACCTACTTAGTAGAGCACACACAATTAATGCCAACGTCTTGAAAAATTCTTCATGCTGAGACACAACAAACTGAAGCATTTTGCCTCTTCGCAGGAGGATTTTCTAATATTTGGCTGGAAAAACAATTAAATCTGTCCTCTGCTCAGTGGATTTTTTAAGTAGCATATGCCTTTTTTGTTTTCACTATTCTATAAGCTTGTAGGCTACAAGCACAGACCAGTGGGGGTGTAATGTTTTGGGGGCATTTGTTCAACCTGACAATTTGAGTTAAATTGGGCTAACTAGGAGAACAGAAAGTTTGCCGATTCTCTGCTGAGTACATACTTAAAAGAATTAAATGCTGTGACTAGAGCATCCTTCCTGATAGGAGTACACCTGTTCAGTGGTATTTGTGTGGCGCTGACAAGGCTAAAGTAGACTGAGTAGAGTAGGAGTAGAATCAAACTAGGGTTCACAGGGGGTCTAGTAACACTGTACTCACTACTACAGCTACTCAAAACATGGAGCCCGCGTCTACCTCGACTTCCAAACGACCTTCGCACTGTGGCTGCAAGCAATGGACAGAGAAGTGAAGTGAGACCAACAAGAAAAAGAAACATACACGCATTAATACATAATGTGAAGTGTGAAAACAGTTGTAAAAACACTTCCATCATGACAGTGGAGAAACACCAACTTAATAGTGAAAACCAACTGAAAATAATTTGTGCTAGAAAAACAATAAATAGAAATAAGAAAAACATGATTATGCAGTTAAAGGCAAAAGTGAAATACAAAAATCAAAATCAGCCTGAAGTATACATAAAGAATGTGAGCAGTTAACAATATGCCAGTTAACTCCTGATTTGCACATGTTTAAGATTAGTCTATATAAAAATTTGGAGCCCATTTCCATAGGAACTCAAACAGAACTAGAATCTTTTCAAGATGTGAATGTATTCTTGTAACAACTCGTGTCACTATAATTAAAGTGTGCTTGTCATTCATCATATATAAAGCAATTCAAATGTGTTAAAATGTGCATCCACTAACAGAAACTGGGTAACCACTCATAAAGCATTCAGCATTTAATGCAACCCGTGCACTGCACTTAAAGAGCATTTATTCTCATGTAAAGTGCACTTGACAAGAGTTAGCTGCTGGAGTAAAAAAAAAAAAAAAAAAAAAAAGAACAAAAAATGCAAGCATGCTTGGTTTGAGTCCCAGTGACATAAAACAACTGTGTGGCTGCTTGGTCTGAATCCCAGTCACACACAACAAAATGAGGAGAAAACAATACTGATGAAGTTCTAGTAACCGCCTTCTTCCTCTGTCCCAACACAGCAAGGCTTGTCCAAGCTGCAGACTGATAAATATAGCCTTAAGTCTTTTCTTTCCCTTCGTTCACCTAATCCCTCATTCATTCCTCACAGGCAGGTTGCGTCACCATAACTACCAATGATCTGATCTCCCGGCCAATCGGGTTTAACCTTTCGGTGTTGAATGCAGAAGGCAGAATTAGTGATTCTGCTGAGCGGTAATGTGCTCATAACATCCTTCGAGGTTTCTTAATTATACTTAACACGGTGCAAAATGTGTTCTACTAATCTGCTGCTAAAATGCACTTCACATGGAAACAACCTTACTGAATAATCCTCAAGGGAATTCCAGTTGTACAGTATATGGCCTGTGAATAGTTTGTTTACTGAATGAACTTAAAGCTCCTTCATAGAGATCATTACTAAATGGCCATATTAAATTACTTGAACATACTGTACGTTCACTGTTGGAGAGAGTGATAATATGGGAATTACCTTCAGAGAAGAATTTGAATTTTACTTGAATGGGGTTCCAGCACAGGCTGAGATTTATTTACTCAAAAGTAGGATTTGATATTTTCTCTGTCAACAGATGCAGTCCTGCTGGTGAAGAATGAACTCATTCAGGTCGGGGGGGGCGGCAGTCTGAATGGGAGGGCTGTGCTTCAAGTCCAATCCCAATGGTTTTGAGCCGCAGCTGAATAGGGTTCCAAAAAAAGTTGTTCACCTCAGTGTGCTCTTGGGACTTTACAGATCTGGTCCCCTGCTGAATTTCTCAGAGTTGGTCCGAAGCTTCTTGACATCTTGAATTTTGGCCATGTCTGAATCGACATTTAACAGCACCAGATCATATCAACCATCACTCGACCATAGATTGAACAGTGGATCCACTTGCTTTATGCCTACATCTTAAATCTGAGTCAATGTTACATCATTCTGACTCCTGATTAAATAACTTAATTATGCAGAATGTCTATCATCAGCAGTAAAATTAAAGTGCACTGATATAGATCCTATTTCATAAGTATTTTTAAAAAAGGGTACTGACAGTGATCTGGTAGCAATTTGCTGACAGTCACGCCAAGTCCTAGTCTAGTCAAGGGGACTGGACAAGGGTACAAATGAGAGAACAACTTTATGGAAATGGCATGCAGCCCGGAGCTCTTGGTAGACAGAAAGGCAGCCTTGTGTCCCACCATGCTGTTTTCAGAGCTTAGACATTGACCTGCTCAAGCCATGCCATATGTTATGCAGAGAAAATAAGAAGAATATTGTGACAAGTTAATAAAGCGACCAGCCCAGCTCTACTTGTTTTTTAAGAGTTTTAAATGCCTTAGAGGAGCTTATAGATGTGCTCTGTTCAGCCATGTGTACATAACACACATAAGCCTCTCTATCCGCTAAAAGGGTGGAGTGAAAATGATAGCTACTCTCTTTTTGGAGTGAAAATGATAGCTAGTCTTCTCTCTTTTCAGACTCCAACATCCTCAAATGAATAGATGAGCTCCTGTATGATTGAAGAGGATGTTTGATGCCCAAAGGCCATTACAGGCAGACAGGGAAGAGATTTAGGACTTGAGAGAGCTTGTCAAAAATTCTTCTCTGTTGTTAGACAAAACTACAGAGCTTGTCAAGTTCCTTTGCTCTCTCCTTTTAATAAGGGCCTTGTCTGAAAAAGCAGACGAGAATAGAGAAAGAAGTGATGACTGACAATGTCATGCAGGAGCTGTAAAATCATTAAATCATTTTTATGTTTATTCCAGTTTAACTAGGACAAGAGAGGGGGGAGAAGCAGAGTCTGATTCCATGATAAAACCCAGATATCATACAATGACATTTTGTCTGGTAGATTTTGTCTTGCACAAAATTTCCATTGGCCTATTTGCTCTTGTCCTAAAATTTGCATTTGGTGAGATTTGCTTATTTGTTCATGACAGCCCCTTTCTGGTGGCACTACACTTTTGTTTGTTGGGACAGAGAATAATTATATGTATAAGGAAAATGAGAAAATAAGGAAACTGCTTATTTCCTGATTGGAGAACAAAGGCGTGCTTTCTTTTCATGCCTTCGTTTGCTGTGGTCCTTTTTGTGCAGGTAGATCACAGGCTCCAGCAGTCCAAAACTGAAGGCGGTCGCTGGGCTGACAGCAGGACTCACAATTGAAGATAAGTGAACAGGGAGGCAGATAATGTAACAGGAAGTTGGCAGTAATGATGCAAAACTCATATCCCCTCCTTAATGGACACCACAAATGGCCTAAGATGCACTTGCTGCTTTCATTTCCTCGGATCCAGACAGCCCATTATCAACATTGCTGTACATGACTCCTACCAAGACTCACATCAGACAGACAGCCCTGCCCAACATGAGTTATGATCCTGATAATACCTTTAACCCCCTGTTATGAACTGATTCTAACCTTGGAGAAATGTGAGGAAGGTGGTTCATCACTGAGACCCACTTGGATGTAATAATCTGCTCATAATAAAAACTGAAAAGAAAATGAGCATCTTAGCATCTGGTCTTCAATCTACAGAAAAACATAAAGCAATTTGTTGGTCCTTACCCCGAGACCCACCTGATCGCACAAGCCTGTCTAGCCTCTCCATGGAGGGGGAGGGCACCCTGGACCTGGGGCTACCAGGCAGGGAGCACTCTGAGCCAGCATCAAATGAGTCCTCATGGTTCAGCATTAACAGCTCTCTGACACACTTGTGGCAGACGCTGTGCTGGCAGGGCAGGATCAGGGGGTGGGTGAACAGCTCCTTGCAGATGGGGCAAATCAGCTCCCTCTCAATGTTCTTGATTGGGACCTGGTGATGGAGAAAAGCTGATTGGGAACCATTTCTCACACATTGCAACTTGCATTTTTACATTTTGTATTTTTGCACATAAAGCACCGTCTGCCACAACCTCTGTCTTGCTGCAAAGGCTCACATGACATCACAAAGGAAATTGAAGTTATTTTGGGAAAGCAGAGAAAAAAGACTGGAAGCTTTATTTACAACATAATCACAGGCAACCACATACAAAGAAAGACAGAGGTAAGTTTATAGCCCTGAAAAGGCTTAAGTTTGGTTTCCATGTTTGCCAGTTTGGTGGCAAGGATAAGGCTTTCTTAAATTCTCTTACAATAACCTATTATTAGAGAACCACTAATTGGGCAACACCACATTTTAGCTCCTGGGGAGAGTCTATTGTCTGCACTTGTAGTTTTGCCAGTAACATTTTGTTGTGGCAACTGGAATTTATGTGAGGTGGGTAAACTCCATTATAGTTAATAGGGGTAATTATGCTATTAGGTGAGTATACTGACATACCTATGAAGAGGCAGGTAGTTTCTATACCTGAGCAATCCCTCATATGCACAGTTTCTTTGCTATGATTACTCTTTCAGCAGCAACACCATCAGCCAGCAAGGGATATGATGTCTTTAACATGTTTCTGATACATTACATAACAGCATAGGATTAAACCTTGTCTAAATATAGACAAGCAGTATAGTTCAAGCAAAATAGGCATCATACCAGGATGTTTAAACATCCCATGGGAATCAAGAAAATGCATTTCCAGGCTACTCTGAACTGCATGTATTTTTGGAAGGTGAAGGATTGGAAATGCAAGAGGGCTCAAAAAACGGCCAAACGGCATTGTTTGACTGATTGCTTCATTCATTTCAGCTGGAGTCATGAGACACTGGTCACAGTCGTGCGCAGTATCGGATCCCAATAAAACGGTGCGTGAACAAACACTGAATTAGGAAGCTGCCTCCGCACGCTGAGGACAATACAATGAAGAATAGAGGAAGTTTAAATAGCAAACAAACTTGCATTTAAGCAAATCCACAATTCTTTTACAAAATGAAATAAAGGCTGGAATTAATAACTGCTGACCATTTGATAATACTGTTGTAATTGTTGTGAATAAACTGATAGAGCCTGTTCTGCTCAGACGCACAGGAGGGAGGCTACAGGCTGTATACAATGCCGAGTCACTGAGGGACGCCGAGAAAATGTTTTATCATCTTCCCAAGTCCATAAATCTTCCCTTTTCCTCCACTTACCGCAATGCTGTTACGTCGCATCTCTGTGGCCATGGTTAGGGGAAATATCACAGTTTTTTTAGAGTTTTATCCGAGCTGAAACAACTTCTCAGACACGAGTCGGAGATGCCGACGGCGACGGCTGAATCAATTTAAACAGAGTGACGCTGCTGAGGACGAGAGAGCAGTGGTGAATCAGCAGCCAATTCACTGCTGCAGATCACAGGCAGACTCAACACAGGGGGT
>OMKZ01018403.1:0-16431 GCA_900302535.1 Neoniphon sammara | reverse complement strand
TGGTGTAGCAACGAAACATGGATAAACAGCCGTGCGTTGCAGTCATGGGGGGATGGGTTGGGGGGCACATTAACCAGGTGTCCCCTACAAAAGGTTATGGTATGAGACAATTACCAGCCCGCTTCCACCTGTCTGGTTTAACATGGGTGATAGGGCTGTGGTTACATTCCAGTATGAGACAGTTGTGATAAGGATCTGAATTAGCTTTCACAGTCAGTCAGGAACCATCCTGATAACACATGCCTCACCAAATCAACGAGATGAAATTGGCCTGTTTCCTCCATCTCAAGAGCCATTTGTGCAACACAGCCTTGAATTACAGCAATAGGGAAAACCCATTGTTGCACTGTTGGATGAGAGTGGTTTAAAATACCAGGAGTGTGAACCCAAGCCGAGAATTGGTGGTGGTAGAGGAAATGGAAGCACATCCAATTACAAGTGCACTCATATAATTTTCCCTAATGTGATTTAGGGGAAAAACAAAATTCACATGTTCTCTTACTTTGTTTTTAGATGCTTTCAGTCTTGACTTATGGACATGAATAAGTCTCTCCCAAAGTTAGAATACCAGAGAGCCAATATTCCTGTTTTCCCTTTTATCCAGAGATTTTTTAGCATGCAGAGCGGCAATATTATAATCCACCAGAGCTGCTCCACCGACAGTGAATGCGATGCTTTGTAGACACAGTGGCAGTACCCAGGGGGATTTTATGGGCCCATTTTCTGGTTCATAGCTGTTAACACTACAACAAGATAAATCTCATCTGGATGTAAAAGCTCAAACCTTCTACGAATTCTCAAAGTTGTTTTTCCATTTATCATCAATAGGTTGCATGTCGACTGGGGAGCTGTATTTTGGTCCCTTTTTCTCATTATTTTCAATGGAAAAAGCATTCCATGACAGTGCTGAGAGCAGAGCATATTTTTGGTGCTCAGATCGGCGAGCGTTAGAAGTTAAAAATATTTCAGCTTTTAGCAGAAGAGGGCTGTACTTGAAACAGGTTTTCGATAGTTGTATGGCAACAGCAGAAGCCACAACTAATGCTTTTAAAGGTTTTTGAGGAGTTGTTTGACTTCACAAATACTGAGTGATAGGTATTGCAACTTTTTTTTTTCCCCCACTAATGTTTTTGTTCATTTCCATTTCTCTTTCAGGTGTGATGGGTGAATATGAGCCAAAGATTGAAGTTCAGTTTCCGGAGGTCGTCCACGTTGCCAAAGGATCCACTGTAAAACTAGAGTGCTTCGCTCTAGGAAAGTAAGTATAGTCTAAGTCGGGCTTCGCTCACGATAGCACATAAAAAGTGAAATGTGACTAGACGAGAAGTGGTGTATTTTTCATGTGTTTCACCACTTTCCTCCAATCCTCGTGTGTTTCAAGCTAGGCTGCACATCGGAGAGAGTTAGAGGGCATGTGCTGAGGTATACGAGTCTTTAGTTAAAATACTTATTTATCATTTTTTGCAATGCAGTCTGCTGGAGCCACGAGTGCAGGAGTAGGCATAGAAGAGGACTAATAATGCAACCTTACTCTGCAACAAGGCCAAACCAGATTATCAAACATTTGCGCTTAAGCTTCTTCATGTCTCTTTTCACCAGCCCTGTGCCCTCTATAAACTGGAGGAGAGTGGATGGAGTCCCTTTTGCCAGGAAGGTGGACATGAGGAAAGCCAGCGGTGTCCTGGAAATTCCATATTTCCAGCAGGAAGACGCCGGCACATACGAGTGTGTGGCGGAGAACTCCAGGGGAATGAATACAGTAAAAGGAAAGCTCTCTTTCTATGGTAGGTGATCCTGTAGAGCATGAATATTTGACCAGAGTGCGCCGCATCTGTCAGATCTGCTCAGACTGAGAGACAGCAAAAGCAGACACAACTGGTGCTCTAACACAGTCAATGGCAATCAACAGAGCTTCACGCGGCGTACATGAGGAGGGACGCTCGTTTTAACGGCACATCAAAATGATTAAAGGCTGTCAGCCATGATGCCTCTAATATTTTGATCCAGATTAAAGGAGTGATGCGGATGAGGCTGAGCCCTTGGATGTGACCTTGTTGGTGAGCCTTGTATTGGGTTCCACCAGATGGCACCATGATTGACATCCAACTTGACTGGAGATCAAAGCCGTTAAATGTACTATACTTAGACCACAGGCACATATGTCAGGGACATAATCTGCACCGCAGCATCTGGATGAACAGGGAAGGGGGTTAGTAGATTCACTCATTGTTACTGATAGTTCAGCGGTCGGAGTCACACCTATTAAGTTCAGATACTAGAAGTCGTGATAACCACTGCCTGGGATGTGCAGTCCAGCACAAGTAAGGAGCTTCTTTCCAAAATGAGATATCCACCATCTGAAAAAAGGCAGCTCAAATCCTCAGCTGACAGCACTGACTTTCCTCCAGAATAGATATTTTATAAACCATCCACCCCCCCCCAAAAAAACCTGGTACCCTGTCTTTCGTGCATGCACTGGATTCACTGAATCATGATAAAATCCTAGTCTAAAGCTAGAATTTTGACGTTTGCATTGCACTTGTTTCTTTAAATTCAAGATGGTAAATCTGTTGGTAAATCTGTTTTATCCTCTGTCTTTCGCAAACAGCGGCTGATGCGAGTTTAAATGAACAACTTTGATATTCTAGCAGATAAACAATTACCACAGCCTCCCAAATGGATGGTTGTGACAAATGGTCAAGTCGTGGTTGTGTGATGGCGTTGTTCATACAGACATCCTATTAAGCATATACCTGTAGGCTATCCAGACCTTGGGGATTTTTTTCTCCCCTCTGGCATTTCTCTCTGCTGCATGCCTAATGACCCATTTACAAAAATACCACATCGACTTCTCTGTATTTTTAACTATTCTCGCTCTCAACTTGTTTATTTTCCATACAATGTGGATTACTCTCTGTGAGCTACCAGACATGTGTTAAGTTGGTCAAATGAGACATCCGACTGAATTTCCCCCAACCCATTTCCCTCTGTTATCCCTCTCGCCCCACCATGTCCTTTCGCCGCTGCAGCCTGGCCCTCCCTTGTTAGGGCATCCACACATTAGTCACAGTACAATAGCACAGATACAGAGCGGGAGCTCACTGGTGAGCAGGGCTGCAGGTTGCCTTTAACTGTTGCCCTCATCCCTTCATTTACCAGCACTTTCTGCTGGTGAGCTGAGTGTCATAGCCGCCACTGTCAGGACATTATGACAAATAAGACTTCAAAACAGCATAGGTTTTTAAAAAAATCAGAGAAGTTTTTCAGAGAAATGAGAGGAAAAGATCCAATTTAGGGAAGAATAACTATTGATTATTCTTAAGTTTTAGTTAAAGTCCATCAAGAATAAATATATATGAATAATATAAATATTTGCAAAAATGTGGCCATGCTTGAGACTGAACATGAGAACATTTTTTTCTGCTGGTAAAAGATTCCTTATTTCTCTTACTTACAAATAAATAATAAAATCATGTGTTGCAGCATGGACTGTTAGGTCCATAAAAGAAGTTGGATTAGCGGCAAGCATGGCTGGCAAAACTTTTCAACTTGGTAACATTGCCTTCCAAAATGCTACCAATTTGTTAGTCTGCTGATATTTACAGTCTGATCTAATTACAGTAGGTCACATGTCTTCATTTTCCTCATTCACAAATGCCTCAGCAATAGAAGCCATGCTAAATTATCTAGGGTAGCTAGTTAGCCTGTTGACCTTCCAAGATCACAAATACTTCAGCCATGAATGACTGCCATTCTCCTCATATATTTCTTTATATTTTGACCGGAGTTCCTTCTTTCCCATTCATTCTTGCCAGTTAGCCATGATACGCTCACACAAGAGGAGACATGAGCAGCAAACGCAGCCAGCAGTCATTCATTTTCAGAGAGAGCTGGCGACGACGGGCAGCTGTCGCCAGGGCAGCAGTAACCAGCTGCCAGTGATCAAAACGATACAGCGAAGTTGAGCTGAGTTTCGCTTTATCGATTTAGCAGCAACAACCAAGTGCAGATCGGGATTTGAGATTGTTCCTGATTTCCTCCTGCTGCAGTTCAAAAACTATAGGGAAGAAACTGACTGTTGCCGTCTCTGGTTTCCCAGAGCTTTATGACCTGATTTTGTTTGTTTTTGGGACATAAACTGTTGTTCAGGCTATACATAGACGGATCTCCCTCCAAAAAGTACCTTTTTTGGTATTCCCCCTCTTTCCTACATTTAAAAAGAGTATGAGTTGTACACTAGGGTAATAACATGAAAATTTGCAACAGAGTTTGATAAGCCAATGAATTTGTTTTGTAGGGTTTTTTTTTTTTTATCTGATGACAACTGCTTAGAGGCAGTAAGCAGCCAACAAACAGAGCAACTATTGATGTTGCTTCCTGTGTGAGTGCACCATAAAACTTGATCCATAAAAAAATGGTGGTTCTTTGGCTCCGCCCACTGTAGATCGACTCAACCAATGCGATCATTTTTGCCTCCAGAGCCGTTCTGCTTCCAAGAGATGTTTGAATAACTAAAACTCCAATCTGCTGCATAGAGATAACTGTGCCAAACATTTTCAGAGTCTAGCCTACCTCACTGTTTCCAAGACATTTTTTCCCCCACAAATGAAAACATTATTATTACTTTGAATATTTCAGTCTGTGGTAATACAAAAGTCAACAAGGATTATTGGACTAATACATGAATAGTATCATATTGTCAGTAAAATGTTGGCTCATATGTACAGTTGCCTATATTAAAACAAGAGCTAATATATTACCAGTCAAATGAATTGGGTCTGACAGAATAAAGCAAACTTCCATATGCTTTGTCTGTTTACCTGGCTTTATATTTACAACCTCTTGATTTTGTTGCAACCAAAACTACTCGTTTTCCTTCTGCTGTTTTTCCCCCACTTTCAGTCATGTTTCAGTCAGGTGTCAGACATAACTCATTTGGGCCATTAAACAATTTGCCATTATTTACAACAGCTCTGGAAGCTCTTTACCCCATTCACTATCACAGCTGGGGAGCATGCTGCGATCCGCCAAGGCTGATGTGTCCTTTTGAGCTACAGGTCCACTCTCCTTTTTGATGTGGTTTGTCACTCTCTCTCCCTCTATCCCGCTGTCCTCAGCCCGGAGATAAAAATCTGTAATCTTATTTTGAACTCCCTTTGAATTAAGCCTTTGAGACATTCGTCAGCAGTGTAAGCCAATGGGGGAATCGATAAGGGTATCTCTTGTACATCCTTGCAACCTGCAGTCGCATGAAAACGGGCTTTTTGTTCACCCGGAGGAAATGAAGACTTTACTTTGTGGTGGCAATTAACTGGTGGCTATTGTTAAAAGTTTTGTGCTAAATACTCAGAATTATCTTGCATATTGTCAGAAAAACAATTATTCTTTTGTACGTCTCAAAGCCAAAATCTTAAATCAGAGTAAATTGAATCTATGATTGCTGTAATTTGTTTGCATACATTTGTATTTTGTTAATCAAATCAGACTTGTACTCTATCTTATGATGGCATATGACTAGTGATAAGATTTTCTTACACTTTGCCCCGTCCTGGTGTACTCAAATAAATAAATGAATAAATAAATAAATATTGTGGCTTTAAAGCTTCATTGTCGAAAATTTTGATTAATTGTACCTGTAAAGCAAAGATAACAGAAATGGAATATTATGATTTTGGCCCCTGTCCCAGTTGCAGTATGGCACCACCATCTCTCTGCCTATTAGTCCTCATTCAGATTGAATTAATGAGAGTGATTTTTAACTAGCCTGGCATAACAAATTCCAGCAAAAGTCTAGAAGGCTGGTAAAATTTCCATCTCACAGTGAAAAGCTGTGGAAAAAGAGGACGCTTGCTTGCTTCCTGATGTTACTCAGAATGAAAACGCACCCACAGATGTGACAGGTTAGTATCCCTGCTGCATTTACCTTTTCCAGTAGACTCACTGCTGCATTATCTTATAGTGATATCACTGATAAAGAAAATCTCCATCACTTCACGGTTTTAGTCAGTTGATGTTTGGCCTGATTGTGAGCGTGCTTGACCCAGTGCAGCCAGAGATAGGCTGCCTGGTTTCATTTGGTGAGCCTTGACTGAGAGTCGATACATTCACAGCAGGTGAGGGATAGAGTGAAGGACCCTGACAATGAGGGAAAAAAACGGCGACGACAACAACAACAATGCGGTCCTGAAAGGTGCAGTGGGTGGGGCAGCCCAACCAGGCTGTGGTGGAGGATTGCAGTAGCGTAGATAGATGTGATGCTAAATGAGCGGAGATAATGGAGTCTCAGAGTAGCTGCCTTCTAGTGGGTTCTTCTTTCCAAAACACACACATGGTGAGAACGTTATTGACATAACTGATGCTGCTACACGGAAATGGAAAAATGCATATCAATTTAGCCTCTTTGTACCATTCGCTTAAAGCAAAACAACTTAGAACCAGACACAACTTGCTTTCTCAGTCATAGTGCAGTACTGGAGGTCTACTTTGCACCTCAATGAGGAGGTGGGGCTGTTACACCTCATGTTTAAGAATAACTTGAATTTGTCTACAGCTATCCTGCATGTCTTTGTTTAATATTCACATAATGAGCTTTGTTAATTAATTTTTCGGTTTGCTCAAAATTTGGCCTAATTGTCCAGACACTGCAAGAAACAGAGTGGAGCATATGACACTGCAAATTACATCTTTTCCAATATATGTATAATGCATGTAATTTATATTGACTGGAATCATTTAGTTTTATCCCCAGTATTTTTTTTTAATTTATTTTCCTTTAAAAAGTCAGCAACATGCAGTTGAATTTAATGTCTGTTACAGGGCAGACCCTCAATTCCCAAATCAGCCAAGTACTAAAATTAGACTCGAATAGCAACCTAACAAACAATTAAAATAATATCTCGATATTTTGGGCAAGCGTGAATTTGTTCTCTCTTTACTCTGCACAAATAATATAATACTAATAGCAAGAAGAACAATTTTCACTTTTTATTATAAGCCTAGCTGCTCTCAGCCAAAGCGTGTTGCAGGCCTCTTACTGTTTTCATGGATAGCGAGAAAGCAGCCTCCAAAGTAGTTAAATGTTAACAACCTTAGCCAACCTTGTGCAAGAAGCTTGGTTGCCAAAGGGATTTCACCAGCCTCTAGTGTTACAACTGTTCTACAAACACCAATACTTTCTGATACCATAGTGGTAAAAATTCAACTGATTTCAAGGTTGACTCCAGTATCTGTGCATGGATATACAGGATCGCACAAGTGCAGCCCTCTGTCTATATCTACTTCTCTCTCTCTCTCTCTCTCTCTCTCTCTCTGTTTCATCTTGCATTACTCGGAGGCGAGGTGTAGCAGAGGCCAATTAGAGCAGAATTTGTACATTTGTGCTGAAAAGTCTCTTGAAATGTCAGTCCTTGAGTGTGGCGTGAGGTAAGGTAAAAGTATGTGGTCAGCCATTACTCTTGACCTGCCAGTGGCCTTGTGTGATATAAGATGATAGTCGCTTGACCTGCACTGGATATGTAGCACTGTGGAGGGAGTAAATCCTTCTAGTTTTATGTACTTTTTTTTTTTTTTTACTCTTCACTCTATTTTTAACAAAATCGCAAACCAGCCTTGAGTTACTTGCATAGCACAGTAAGAATCAATGCTGTTCCTGTATAATTATACCATAATTTACTCAAATAGTATTGAGTGGAGGTGTTTTATGGCACCACAAGTAGCTGCCTTAATGCATATGGATCTGACATACATCACTTTTATTCTTCCATAAGCACACTAAGAAAATAAAAGAAACAACACTTGTTTAAAGGCTTTCCGCACAATTTGTTGATGAATGAAACCTATATGAATGAAACCTATAATTTCATCCATATGAAACTCTCCTTTTTGACGGGTCCAATTAATCGTCACATGCGTTTTAACTTTACAGCCCCTCCCCATCTAATTGAGAAGCCCCAAGATGTCCAGAAGCCCATTGATGACTCATTGGTGTGGGAGTGTAAAGCCACGGGGAAGCCGAAGCCTTCTTACAGGTGGATGAAAAATGGAGAGAACCTGGAGCCTGTAGAGGTGAGATCAGCCAAGCGCTAACATCTCTTTATAACACAAGATGAAGTTCTGCTTCCAAGGTTAGACTCATGACAGCAGCGTTGACACAAATATTTCTTGCATACTCAATGTTGCTGAGTCCCTGTGCTGTTATGAGCCACCCTGCATTTTCAAAGCATTTGTTATGCTGCTTGTTCAAGCTTTCCTGCCTAATTACCATGCATTATCATCTACATTACAGTGCAGTTCCTCCTGTGCAGCAATGCATTATGTTATTCACTTCTGCGAAACAGCATTTATTTAAAAGGAATTACACTGTGTCTACTATGCTTTAGTGTGTTAAAAGACCACATTGTAAACAAGCCAAGTATTTCATGCTGGTCTGGAAAGCACAATGATGTAAGAGCTACCCTAATCTTTTGTTAAATCTCTCCTCCTGGAGTGCAGTTATTAATCCTGTGCCACCAAAGGAGAAAAACGCAAGATTCTCTATATAAGCAGTGTAGCCTGGATTCATTTTAGTACCCTGTCCTCTCTGAATTGCCATTATAAGGACTATGATGAGAGATGAGGCTATTGTGGAGAACAGAAGCTGCAACCAGCATCCTTGTCCATCTAACTTCAGCTGTGAATGAGCTCTGTCGTTGAAGTGAAGTATTCATTATGACATTTGCAAAAAATATAATTTAATATCCCCTCATAATATCCATGGGGTCCTATAGCCTGGTCATTTGATTGAGATTGATTGGGCACTCAGGCACAGCTTGCACCTGATAAATAAACAGACTTTATGTTAATTTTCTTCATTATGCCAAAATGGCCACAAACACACCAGAGGATATAAGATCAATACTTAGATGTTATCAGTGTAGTTGGAATGAACAAAGCCTGTCCTTTTGTTACCAGAGGCTGGGCTCCAAACAACAAACTCCTCTCCTCATAAAAGCAGATTTGGCTTTCTTTCAGGAGAGAATAATCAACAATCTGTCTAGTCAATGGCTAACATTTTTATCAAAACCATTATTAGATCATACTGTTGTGTTTGCTGGTTAAACAACAAGTCAACCCATCTGTTTCTGTGCGTGATGAATAAATCACCCTTTTCTTCCTTAAAATAGTCTAGGCTGAGGGTTTAGTTAAGACGCATATCATGCACTGGATTTAAATCTCGTTCATGACCTTTGTTGCATGTCACCTCCACGCCTTCTCCGCCGCTAAGTTGCAAATGAAAGCGCAACTGCCGTAAAAAAATATCCTCAAATGGACTAGCCTGATGCCTCACCTGGTCAGATCCTTAGCCATCTGCAAGCAATGGATTGCGCTGAACGTATGATTAAAGGTTACAATGATTGTGTTGATTTTTGCGCACCAGACTCGCCTTAATATGAGCATAATAAATGGATATATTCAAAATGCATGGGTGAATGGATAAATCAGTAAAGGTGTTACATTGTTAGAAATGCCACCATTACCCACAGCAGCTTAATCAGTGGAAGAAGGAAAGGTCAATGATGTAGGGAGCAGAGAGAAGAGGATGCACCATTAGTTGTTATTCATTACAGTAAATCAATTGAGACCTTTCCGATTGTACCATTCATTACAACATCTCAGCTGACTTATTTTGGCTGATGATTTTCTTCCTTTGAGCCGCAGTAAATGGAGGGATCAATGTGTATTTGCTGATAAACTGTGTTATTTAACTGGCACCCTTGATGAGGACGTGTTAAGAGACATAACGTAACTAATTGGCCGTATATTCTGTTGGGAAACATGGTATGCATACAGTGTAATTCTCCAGGCTCATGGCACGCATGGCTGAATGTATGTGCCTTCAATAATTCAGCTGTAATTCTGCAAAATAAAAATTATTTTCAGTGTCTAGCTTTACTCAAAGTAACTCTCAAACAGGGTTTACAGCTGCTGGGACTCTGTTGGACCAGTCAGTTAGTATGCTGTGTTCCTCTTACTCCCAATATGAGTGCTTTAGCTACAACCTTTATAGATTATGAGTCTCATGGTATTTTCCTTGGTGATGCTTTGTCTTCAGTTTGAAAGCCGTAACTGTATGACCGCCATGCATCACAACAGCAGTGGTTTATTTGAGTGCAAAGTTTCTTCTGGCTATTTCTGTATTGATCTCTGGGTAAAATTTAGATGTTAGAATCTCACTCTGAGGTGCGAGTATCTTTATTGGCAAAGGCTGCAGGATTAAGTAGCTGTGTAATTAAAGGGAAACTCCATCGTGAAACAGGATTTAGTCCACTTAGTGGCGCATGGCACTGTCATACAGATGGCTTAGTATAGCTGAGCAGAGTCTATTCCCATCAGAATCCTTATTGCATAGCCTTTGAATTTCAGCAAATCGGTGATGAAATTATCATACAGCTCTCCACAAAGCCGTCTGCTAAGGGCAGGACAGACGTGCCAGAGTTCCCCACACCCTCGCCACACCCTCGACTGGAGGTGTTAAAGCCCTGCTGCTCTGTCTCACAGAGGCATCGAGCAAATAGACTGAACTGAAATCATACCTTTAGTTGTTGTTAGTACAGTGTCACAATTTATCTGGATAGTCCAATGTTGATAATCAGCTTTCTGTCAACTGTCAACTGTATCTTGTATTTTATTATTGTTCTATATTTTCTGCCTATCCTTATTCTGTGAAGTACTTTGTGTTACATCCCTGTATGAAAGGTGCTCTATAACTAAAGTTTATTAATATTATTAACTGAAATGTGTCAGTAAAAATTGATATTCCTAATGATTTGAAAAGTAGTATATATGTTATTTATTATGTAAAGCACATTGGGCTGCATTTTGTATGAAAAGTGCTATACACATAAGTACAAGTATTATTACTATTGGTAGTAGTAGTAGTAGTAGTGGTATTAGTAGTACATTCAATATACAATATATTTAGTGCCTGGGGAAGAGTTAATCTTAAGATTAGGGTTTCTGTTTGAAATAGGTGGGATTAGGTTAAAAAATGGTGGTCCAGTTACAGCTGAGGTTAGGCGTAGGGTAATCTCAGGGTTACTGTTGAATAGTCTGTGGCGGTGCGTCAAATAAGCAAGTGACACTTTGTTTGACATCTGCTTTTTGTCTCCTGATAGTTGAGTTTGGCCAGTCCAAATAAAACCCATCCCTGTCAAGCTCAGTTCACCTCGACTTCTACTGCTTTCTGTCCTTATTGAGGCGTGTACAGTAGATTAACTGAACATCTGTGGATGGAATTAGCCAATTTCTTTCACTGTTCTACTCTGGTGAGCAGTAATAATCTCTCAAGTTATTAAGCCCTGGAGTGGAATTTCCCTTTAAATGTTTATGAGATCAAACTTTCAGAATAAAATCAATTGCACATTAATTTTTTATTGCCTTGGATTTTTTCCCTCTAAACAATTACATTTGAATAAACAGATATAATTTTCAACATTTCACTAAAATATAGCTATAATAATTTACCATGGATTATCGCTCATTGCTTTTGTTGTTAATTTTTTATAGCCATTTTAGTCATTCTCACAAAGGCTTCCAATAATTGTGGAGGGCATAGCTGTAGCAAACTCATGAAACCTTTTTTTAAACCATGACAGTCATTCTTTCTGGTGTTTATGCTGTACTATATCGAATGAAGTGACCCAGTGTTGTTGGCAAATGACATTGCCAATCATTTTCATTCAGCATAAGGCGTACAGATGGTCCCCCCAGGTCCCTGCATGAAAAACTGCTGATTTGAGAGGAACGTCATGCTTAATTAATAGCAGCCGTAAACGGGAGTGCTTATATGCACAGACTGATATACGCCACCATTTGCCTCCCTTGCCAGCAGGGATATTCGCCCCTGCACATCCAGAGCCACTGAGCGTTATGGAAATTCAGGCACAACCTGCTCAAACACAGGATTAGTTTGTGATCTTTCAATGAGGACAGTCTCTCTTTTCATGTGACAGTACCTTAATCCCCTGCGACTGGAGTTCAGGCCGCTCAGACACCCCCATGGAAATGGGGTCTAATGACATTATGGGTGAGCCTGCGGAAAACACAGGAGATGAAGGGCAGGAGGAGGCAGAACCTGACACGGTTGCACAGAGACGTATGAAAATTGCTCAAGGCTTTAATGCCGTTGTGCGGGAGTTGAGTGAGATGCAAGTTCAGAGAGATAAACGTATATTGAGGATTAAGTATCCAACCAAGGTTTCAGCTCATTAGGCCCAGCCATCCACAAATAGGTCTGGCTTTGATGGCTCAGTGACAACCAAGATTTGTCCTTCAGACAGGCAAAACGATAGTCCTAACAGATGAAAAAAGAGGCACGGGACGATCATGTACATAGCAGTTATATGTATAGGGCACGCGTATCAGAAAAGCAATTTTCACAATGCCGTATAACGTAGATGTTACGATATTCCTTCCCCTCTCATCCCCTCCTGCTGCTGAAGGGGAAACAGGCCCTGTGGTGCAGTCGGAGATATAAATAGGGCATGGTTTTATTTCACTCTCATAAACATGCAGATTGATTAGGGTCATTTTCTGCTAGCCTGCCTCCATCCACCCAAGCCTTTCCCTCCATTAGTGATGAAAACCTAGATTTATTGCCACGTCTGTCACTTCCAGACCATAATTCACTGGCCCACTGGCTGGCTGCTTTTATGTAGATGAGCGCTGGGAATAAGGCATATTAAAGGCATGTGTCTCTATGTTCACAGGAGCGCATACAGGTTGCCAATGGAGCATTGTCAATCAGCCGTCTGACCCTGTCCGACATAGGAATGTACCAGTGTGTGGCTGGTAATAAGCACGGCGAGGTCTACTCCAATGCAGAGCTCAGAGTAATCGGTAAGCCATAGATAAACTGCTGCGGCGTGTGTGTGTCTGTGTGTGTGTCCGTACCTCTTTTCAAGTTTGCGCCGCGCTCTTCCTCTGCTTCATACCAGCGGATGACCTCCGGCCTCGCTCTTATTGGCCACTAATTGAAAAGCATTAATTATAAGATGAATGCGTCCGGGTGACAGTGATGTATGCCAGAGCTGTTTTGTTCACCAGCCTCGCCCATCTGCCCTGTCAAGCCTGTCACTCTCCACTCTGGGCTGGCAGCAGCTCTCATTCACTATTCATCCCCCAACATGTCTCATCCTTATCATGTCAGTGATTGGAATCAGGCTCAGCAAAACCAACTGTACCGGTCAAATTCAAAGTGGAGAAAAAAAAATTGTCAGGGACAGTATTGGGCAGTTGCACACTGTTTGAAAAGGGCATTTTTAAGTGTTTTATAGCAAAGGAAAAGTGTTGGAATGGTCTTGTGGTGAGCATGACATTTCTTTTAATTATGGGAGTGCAGAGGAGTTTTCACAGATGTTTTTTTTTTCTTCCTTTAAATTCAACTAACAGTCCCATAACACCCTAACAGAGGGTGATAATCAAGTTATTGACACTTGTCTCTTGAATTAGACCTATATGTTTGTGGACGCTGATGTTCTAATAAGACATGCCGCATATTAATTAGTCACATTATTAACAGTATGATAAAGTGTCTTGAGTCATTCACTGCAATAATGCGAGCATTTACGAACACAAAAATCTTCAGTCCAGTGATAAAAAAGGGAGAATTTTAGAAAAGAAGATGTGAGGGCGAGTGATGTGTGAGTTTTACAAACACTGGCTTTAATATGCTGCTCTTGTCTCAGCTGTTGCCCCAGATTTCTCTCTCAACCAACTGAGGAGCCAGACGCTGGTGAAGGTAGGAGGAGATGTGCTCATCGAGTGCAAGCCCAAGATGTCTCCTTGGGGTGTGATCTCTTGGCGGAAGGGCAGCGAACCACTCCGAGAGAGTAAAAGGTAACACCGCGTTCGCACAACTTTTCTGTTTCAACCCGCTGTGAGGGCTTTGATTTTGCTCGTTGCATGTGTTCTTCGGCCAGGCAAGGATCCCTCGGGGCCATGTTAATGCAGTATTGATACAGATCTAAAGCTAAGCACCCCTAGCTTGCAGATGTAAGACTTGATGTCACCCATTCCTTGCAGTTAGAGAACTCCCCTTTGGCCGCGTACAACTACCTTTGCCTTGACATCACAATTAGATGCAAAGACACCAACTGAATAAACGACTTGCTCTATCGACACACAGGAAAAGTTCAGATCAGGGCACCACATTTTACTGCTGCATATCTATGTTTTTTTTTATGTTTTTTTTTTTTTTTTTTTTTTTTTTTTTGTTAAAGAGAAACAGTGCTGCAGTTCACTGTTGGGAGTGGCTGTTGTCACTAAGTGAAAATATTCTTCATGTTGTTGTGATTTCTTTCGACCAGCATCCCCCCAAAAAAGCTGTTTTGTTGCACCAAGATAAATAAACCAAACACATCTTTTTTGACAAGGATGAATAAGTGATATTGGTATAATACTTAATTACTTCCATCAAAGTATTTGGAAGCAGGTTTTGTTTTCGCTGCTGCCTGTTAGCAGATTTCTCAAAAAGCAACAGATTTGTCTAAAATCTGGTGGACAAATCGCTCTCAGCCCACACGTCCACAGATACATTTTAGTGATCTGGATCTGAGATTTCTGCTGTTTTTGGTTTTCAGCCCTTTTGTTACTATAACGCTGTGTTTGTGCGCTGGTGGGAAATTCTGTTATCCAGGACTTCTGTTTTGGCTGCTAACCCACGTTGCATTCACGTGTTCTGACTCAGGATTTTAAAATCCAATCCAGAAATACATAATGACCCACAGGCTTCATGTGGAACTTAAAGCAGTGAAAATTTGGGTAAAATCCTGATTGAGTCAGATCAGACAGCAGGGATCACAAAAAAGTAAGAAAGCTCAACTGCCACATGATTTCTTTAATCTTTTGATCAAAAGCAGGCGGCTTATTTAGAAAACTCGAATCCTAGCCATTCTTAAAATGATCAAATTGAATGGATTTGGGCTTAATTTGGGTCTTCCCCGGGTCCAAAATACTGGTACTCTCCACTCTGTCTTGCACAAGTCTCTGGGGGTTTTTCCACAAATGTGAGCGGTAGATTTTCCATCACAAGCAAAGGAACAGCAGTCAGAAAAGGAGCAGCTGATTGAACTGTGACTGTTGCTGAGTCCAGGCTTGAAGAGGCATCAGCAGCTCATGATAACACTTGTTGTATTGACTGAAGGCCTGAGAGCATTAGGAGACTCTCTCCCTCTCTCTCTCTCTGTGTGTGTGTGTGTGTGTGTGTGTGTGTGTGTGTGTGTGGAAGCGGTAGCATTAGCAGTCAAGGCTGAGTGCTTCCCTAAATCTAAATCTCCTGTTCTTCTCTGTCCTGCAGCCAGCTCTCCTGCTGTCTGATCACTGAGATTACAAGCAGCCCATAGGGCGGAGGTCAAAGGTCAAAGGTCAGAGGTCACAGTCCTGTAACAGTACTCCTGTCACCAGGGAAAGATGATGTAAGAGTGAGATGCTGCCAGAGTGGGGCAGAGCCCAAAACACAAAACAAGCCTTCAGATTTTTGCTGCAAATCCTGGACTGAGTTACGTGTAATCCAACTTTAACACATATTGACGCTAGTTATATTACTATATATGGTGAGTATAGTCATAGTTTTACCTGGATTAAGCTTTGTTGTAGTTTTACATGCACTAAGACTGGTTCTGTTTTCACTTGGATTAGCAGCAGTAATACATTTTCTTGGATTAAGATGGATTTTGCTGCTTGACATCAGTTAGCTGTCGTTGTAGTTTGACATTCATCCTCAGTACAGACAGTCTTCTGCTGCAGGGGCTTCAACAGACTGTGTTTGTGTTTATATCCTAATTTTTATATTTTATATTATTTTTATATTCAGCCTGTCTGGGATTTGAACTCACAGCGTTCCTCCAGTCGCATGTTATTCTTATTATTTTGCAGCAGTTTATGAAGACTAAACAAGCCATGGGAATGAGTGTCCCTCTCTCTCTCTCTCTCTCACACACACTCACACACACACACACACACACACAAGGAATGACCTCTTGACTGACTGACTGGCTGCTGGTCATTCAGTCAGTCAAAGGAAATTAGCTAAATGAACTTAAGAAGAAAATAAGGCGGAATGTCCCTTTAAGGGTTGGAAAATCTAATTCATCCCTCTCTCTCTCTCTCTCTCTCTCTCTCTCTCTCTCTCTGTTACAGTGTCTCTCTCCCACACATTCTTTCAAACTCTCTCACACAAACACACACTCTCTCTCAACTACTGAGGCATGTAATAGGAAACGCTAGCTGCCAATTTAGCCTTTCATCCATTCATCTGGTCAGAGAGTATGTGTGTGTGTGTGTGTGCTGGATTACTCTATTGCCACAGCAACGCGTCTGATTAGACTTGATTAATTCTACACAAATCCCCATTCACTTGCATCATCAAGCTTGAAGACTTAGGTGTGTGTGTGT
>OMKZ01018402.1:6828-38119 GCA_900302535.1 Neoniphon sammara | reverse complement strand
TGTGTCCTCTGAGTTACAGGTAACACACACACACACACACACACACACACACACACACACATACTACTAATGCCCAGGATTGATGAGCTTCACAATATATATGTATGGCGTGCAAACAAGATTGTATGTCGACAGTGTCATTTTGGGTTCATTAGACTTGCACATCATACCATTAAGATTGCATTGAAGATTTTATGAGACTTGTCATTGACATAAATTCTGACTCCTGGTCTCTTTTTACAAACAGGATGAGTATGAGGAGCTCCTCCGCTATGCCGTGGTCACCCCTAAGTTTGAGACACACAGCAGTGCTCACTTGCAGCTGCCGAGCACCTCACATCTGTCTGCAGAGGGTCGGAGCTCCCAGGGAAAAGATGGTGCAAAATCACAGCGCCCAGCAGGTATCTTGGATTTTTTTTTCCTCACATGCAGGCCATGTTCACACACACTCATTTCCCTAAGCCTTTTTTCGACAGAGACACAGCTTGAGCCCTTCCAGACACTGCTCCCATCAAATGATCAACTGTCATAAAGGATTTGGCTTCAGAATGTTAAAAAAATGTCATATGTGTTTATCTGCTTTGTGTTTGCAGCATGTAAACCAGTCTAAGTCAAGATACACATGATTGCAGAGTCTGTCAGATTGTACCCCCCATCCCTATCCCTTATGATAACCACATCTTGAACAGTCCATCAGTCTTTTCCCCCCAGCTGCAGCGCTCACACTGGAGGTTTAGTGCTTTAACTGTCATGGAGTAGTGCACAGGGATGTAGAAAGCAGGCAGGCTGATTGGTAATGATCTCCTGGCACTCTGCCCGTACTGCTCTTTAGAGTGCAGGCTTTCTCTTCCCCCTGCAGGATTTAATTAAGATATTGACATAAATGCATTCTTGGATGAGGAGCCGTGGTCTTCTTGTAATCAGCATTCCCACCATCACCTTCACTGATCTTAAACACTCTCTTTTTCTCTTTTTGTTCTCTGGCTTATTCTTCCACATTTCACTTTTAATTTTGCTCACTTACCTCTTTTCGTGATAAAATTTATTTCCCCATTACTCTCCTTTTGTCTGTTCAACCTTGTGCTGTGTTCTTTCTTTCTTTCCTTTCTTTCTTTCTTTCTTTCTGTCTCTTTCTCTCTTTCTCTCCTCTCCTCTATTTCTTCAGACTCTGCCCGTGAAGCTGAAGATGGGAGGTATTCTGTCAGGAGTGTGAGATCACCACGGGCTTCCCCCTTGATAGTTGAGCCTAGATCACACTCAAGAACCTCTCATGGTAAATAGAATTGTAAATATAAGAAAGCCAAAATGGGATTGTTTTAATGTGATTCCACATTAATTTCAATTCATTTAATAAGCTTAAAAAACTGAGATGATCTTTTTTCTAATCCTACCTGTTTTTCCTTGCCCTCTAGTTGAGGAGACGGCTGGTCGGTCATCTGGCAGGTCGTCTGTGCTCTCAGATGCTCCTTCAGACAGGCGGCAGGCGGCGGCGGAGAGGTCCAGGCAGAGCAGTCCAGACCCTCTGGTGTCGGCTGTGACAGAGATGTTCATCTCAGAGGAGAACATAAGCAAAATGGAGAACATTCTGGACACTTGGAGCCATAACCTCAAGGTTAGCCTGCATCCTCAGGATGGTAGTGCTGTCTTCCATCATCCAATGATTCTTATTTGATGTCAGTTTGAGATCTGACCATGAGTACTATAATCAGTGTCCTGTGTCTACATACAGGGCTCTGGCATTGCTTTCTATAGTGCTACTTGTGGTATGAGATACACTGTAGCAATATTGTGTTTTGAGCTTTTACATATTCACTATGAAACAGGCCCTGGCTGGCATTTATACCCTTGATAAGAAAAACAATTGCTTGAATTGCTCATTGACTGTAAGAAATATGCATTTTTAATGATAATGGTGAGTTTTGCATAAATGATCTAACCAGTGTTGCACTGTTAACGGAGTGCTAATGGAGTCTTTGTATAACAATTGAGAAAGCACATTATGCTGTTTCTGGTGTTGAAATGTTAGTGTTACTGTTTCTCATTTACAACACCTAAATGGCCTCACGGGGGAAAAAAATACTGGTTATGCAGCAATAATGACCTTTATAAACCTTGTTTGTATCACTGACACTGCATGTTTCTAATTATAAGTCGCAATGACATAAAAATATGTATGTCATTCATATTGAAATGCCCCATATTCACCTTTCTTGGGTATAATTTGTACTCAGGAAAAAAACATCATTTATTACAATAAGAAGAAGGTAAAAAAAAAAAAAAAAAAAAGCCTAAATCAAAGGTACATTAGGAATGGGATAATACACAAAATTTTGGAAGTGAACATATCAATGGAAAATGAAATCACAGGATCTCTGAAAATAGTCTTGCTGACATCTGCCTTTATCCTTCAGTGCCAAAGCAATCATTATGCACCATTATGCATGTACATAATATACTACAAATACATAATTCCCATTCAAAAATTTGAGAGCTTTATCGATTGGGCTGAAGTGCTTTAGCTGGGGGTTTAGCTGTCGTATTTTCTGCCTTTCAAACAGAGAGACCAAAGAATCATAGATCCAGCAAAGTCCATCACCATTAAAAACTTACCTAACAGTCCCAGCTTCAAAGGCAGCAGGCCAGGAATGTTATCCACTATCTCTTGTTCATAGTTTAACTTTATGGATCGGTTTTAATTTTAGATAATTAGTGCACTAATTTGCTTAATTAATGAATTCATTAGCATAATGGGTCATGTTTCACATATTACGGTAATCATCGTGGAATATTAGGCAATTCACATGCCTCTTGTTCACTTAATATTACGTCATATCCCACATTCAAACTATGTGCAGACATGCTTACCAGACAGTAAAGAAAGTGATGGGCATCAGGGAGTATCCCTCCTTCCAAATAATCTTTGACAAAGCTGTCATTAGACAGGCTAGGAAAGTTCTTGCGGATCCCTGCCATGTTCTGCATTCAGAGGATTAACTCCTTCCATCAGACCAATTAAAAACAAAAACGACACCTGACCAGATATAACAAAACATTCATTCCTTCATCAGTGAGTCTCCTAAACTCAGGAAAACAGTATTGATACATGGTATGTTGAGAGTTAGTTAATTGGTCCTAAGTTAGGGTTAAGGTTTTTTTTTCTTGGAAAAGGCAATTTCTTGGGTGTGCAGGAACTGTGGCAATTCTCCCTGCCCTTTTCTTCACCCTGGTGTCATGTAGCTCCTTCACAGGGGACATCTGACAGCCAATCACCTGCTCAGCAGTGCCAATAATACAAAGGAGATTGTTCTAGGTGTAGAGGAAGGCAGAGGAGAACCAGACTGTGCTGGTGGATGCTCAGATGCTTTCAGTTATTAACACTGAGCAGGATGTTCCTCCTGCAGCAACATTTTTTTCTTTTTTAAATCAGGCCAATTATGTTCACATTTTAGGGTGCTGGTAATGGCTGACCCTGGGAAAACTCAGCTACTTAAGTGAGATAACATTTAAACTATTGATTATAGTGATGAATTGACAGATTTCTCTAGGAATCAATCCTCATCCCCAGTTTAGAATGTATTTATCTCTGGGATGTTGGCGGTATACTGTAATGTGAGATGGTCCACCACTTTGCTGTTTGTGGATTAACTGTGGTTGGAGATGAAGCCCATAAAGCTCCTGTCATGTGCAGACTTTATCATTTACAAGCCTCCTGATGCGGCTGTTCATATCACACAAAAAAATACTGATAAATACACATTTTCCATATTTGTTAATGTAGAGTAATGAACAAGCTGTGTTTATCTGTCCCATTCTATTCTACAATCAGTCCAATGTGCTGATGGAGCTGAGGAAGTGGAAGCTGGCCTTCATTGAGCAGCACAAGTTGGAGATAAAGAAGGAGAGGGAGAGGCATGCGGCCCAGACAGCTGGCCTCAAGGCAGAGCTGGACAGCCTCAAGCAGCTGCTGCACACCTATGAGACTTCCAACCAGAGGAAAGACGAGGTTTGCACATGCTTACTGGTTTGCTTTCACTAATAAACCATATCTCTCTCCTTCGTTGACTTACCCTTTCTATCTGTGATACGCATTTTGGACTTGGAAGAATAGATGGGGAACATTTCATCAACATGACTGTGACTCTGCCCAGTTAAGGTGGAGAAAAAATGTAGCAGTTGGGTCCTTTATCTGCTTTTTAGAGCGATGAGCTTAATGTGTCCTGTCCTCCCCCAGGTGATTGTGAACCTGAGCCAGGTGTTGGACAGACAAAAAGAGAAGGTTGAGAAGATGAGGGCCCTCACCCAGTGGAGACTTCACCACACAGAGGCCAAAGAGGAGGTATGCAGACAGGAGAAGGGAGGGGATGATGAGGTGGAAATTGTTTTGATACTTAATTTTAACAAATTTGTGTTTTGCTACATTACTAAAGTGATGGTGTGTGTGTCTTTGACAAGAGGTACAGCCAACATGTTATATCTCAACACTGTAATGCCTTCTTTGCATCATCAGTTCACTTACTCTTTTACTGTGATCCGAGGAATCTGTCAGCACCACACAGTATCATTTATGTTTTCTGAGTGAACATCAAATTAGTGGTAGTGAACTCTGTCTTAGTGCTGCTAGATTACTGTCAGAGTAGTTTAATGTTTTATGCAAATTCCCAGTCTCTGCATGACTTACCGACCCATACATCACCATGTCACTGCACACTGAACATGCATATGCCACATCTTCACACAGATTTCTCCTCTTATGAAATTTACATAGTTGAAATATTGTCAGTGCACTGACAAACAGTCTGTTCCTTTTTATCCCATGCTGTGTTTCAAACAAAGAAATGGATTGCAGAAAAATACTGTTTTGTTTTTATCATTTGTGAAATGGCTTTATTTTTTATTTTTATTTTATTTATTTATTTATTTATTGTATTTATTTATTATTATTGTTATTTTTTGCTTTTTCTTCAAAAGGGCAAATGAAGTGGGTGACTCATATTTTCATCTAAACCATAACACAGGAAGTATAGCACAACAGGAAACGTACTGCACCTGCACAAGAATGAATTATGGGTGTAATTATTTTCTTGTGAATATTTTCATGGTCTTGTGGTTCCCTGCTAGGCTCACGCTGCTCGGGTGGCGCGGCAGCACTACAATTTGCAGCTGAAGAGGAAGGTGTTTTTAGGCTGGCACTCTCTGGTCCACAGACACTGGAAGGACAAGGTGGAGCGGGCCTGCCGCAGCAGAGCTGAGGAGGTCTGCATGCGCCTGTCCACAGAGTACGAGGCCAAGCTGGCAGAGGTAAATACAGGGTCCCACTTCCAAAGTGCCTTGAAAACCCTTGAAAGTTTTTGGATCATAAAGTTTTTGGAAATGAATGGCTGACTTTGAAAGTACTCAATTTTGTGGTTTGTCTCACCTTTCTCCACCCTATGATCAACACTTCAAATGAGGAAAACATTGTGATGGATATTTTTGTAGATATAGCAGCAGTTTTCAAATGAATCTCACCCCTTTGAATATATCTGTCAATGTTCAAGTATGACATCTGGGTCTAAACAATTTAATACTTAACACAGACACGAAAATGTCTTCATATTGGGGTCCCTAGGGCAAAATCACTTCAAATGGGGGTCCGTGGCATAGTGAGAGTCAACTTAGGGGTAGGAAATATGAAAGTTTGAAAACACCTGTCTTCCTCATTACATGCCAGCTTTTAGTCATGAAGGAACTACTATATGAAACATGATGGTGCTGCATGTAGGTTTCAGTGCAGGATATTTCATGTAAATAACCTAAATACATACCATACCTGGGTACCTATCCAGAATCTACCATATCGGTTGTTGTTTTGCTTTATTGAGGTGTGGTATCCTGCAAGAATCGCTGCACCCTGTAGCCTGTATGATACATTATACTTTCACAGCTGATTGCAGTGTGTTTATTTCTTTTACTGGTAAATGTACTTCTTTTCCCAAGTGTTTCCCTCTAAATCAATTTCACATGTAAAATTTGACAATTTTAGTGAATAATTGCACCACTAAAGCAGTCCCACGTTGATTGATGGAGGTTGCAGTAAAGTGGAGCAAGACAGGCATCATGCAGAGGGAGAGTGAGAGAAAACAGCAGCGGGAACAACAGCAGCGGGAAGTGACAGAGTAATAAAGGGACGTAGCCTGTGGATTTATTAACAAACCTAGAGACATGCAGTGCAGGCCTGAGATGGACAGAAAGAGAAACTGCACATTGATATGGTAGCATGGATAGATACGCGTTTTACAGCCCTTTTAATGTTATTCTCAGTATTATGCCAATGACGGAGTCTGTCTGTCCTCTGCAGCACTGTGAGGCTGTGGAGAAAGCTCAGGCGGAGGTCCAGAGGATGCGATTAGACCGAGACCGTTATGAAGAATCTATGAAGAAGGCCTTCATGAGGGGTGTGTGCGCTCTCAACATGGAGGCTCTCAGCATGTTCCACACCACAGAAGGGCGGCCAGAGCAACCTGCAGTTCATGATCAGCATGGTTAGTTATGTAACTAGACCCCTGCTCCATAAGTAACACCTAAGCTTGAAGGCATTATTAGCTTTGCCTGTGTGCTCTATTGATTCAACACTGCTATCCGGACTGAAAGTAAGACACAATCTGTCCAGTCGAGTGCAGCCATGTGTTACTGTGTAGATTTATGAATGAGTAGAGTAGAGGGGGGTCTTTGTTGTATTGCAGTCTTTCACTGGTTCATCTGATGGAGTGATGAGGAAGTGAATGTGCTGAGCTGAGTGAATGGCATTTTGCAGCGGTTTTAACCTTGATGTGGCATTGACAGATGATGGCAAGTCGCTCTTCAGATACACATTTTTTTTCCTGTGTGTTTGTGGCTTCACTAAAACAAATACTGTTTTTTCACATTTAGATTGGCATTTTATTTCCTCTTTCAGGAAAATATTAATCTTCAATTCAAATTTTATTGTCCGAATTTTATTGCAGTGTTAGATTTGTATTGTTTTTTTGTTTTGTTTTTTTCCTTGACAGAAAATCATTGATGGTTGTGAGGATTTATGTATCAGCTTCTGTAGCTGTCCTGACGTGAGACCTACCAGAAACAAGAAACTGGCTCCATTTAAGCGATTAGCCAATCCCAGAGACAGTTTTGATTAATGTTTATTGGTGTTCGTCAAAAAAACGTTGTATATTTTTTCACACATGAAAAAACCTTTACTTTGCCTCTGGAACATCTTGAATTCTTCAAGGCGTAGAGTGAACATGGTGCTGAAAACGGCCCTCGGGAATCTTGGTCTTTGCGGATTCGATACTGTCAAACGATTCCTTCTGGGTTTTTTTTTTTGTTTGTTTTTTTCCTCTCTTTTTCTTTAAGCAACACATTCATGCTGTGAACATCCCAAATGTGCTGTACAGGGTTGAGATCTGGGGACTGCACAGGCCATTGGAGTAGACTAATGTCACTGTCATGTGCCTGGGACCATTTTGAGACGATAGCACATTATTCTGCTGGAAGTTTCCATTTGGAAAGGGGCAGACTGTAGAGTCATGAAGGGAAAACTCCTGGGGGTGCCCATGGCTGGAATGCTGGAACCTGTGTGTCTGGCACCAGCAGTCAAACCACATTCAAAGTCACTTAAAGGATAGGTCTGATATTATTCAATCCAGACTGTATGAAAATGTTAATACCTGTCATTTATCACCACACATAGCACAACCTCACCACTAGCTTTTGTGATGAGAAGCTTTCTGCTCTGCTGCAGCGTGTTGCTAGCCTTCACAGTCCAACAGGACACAAATTTTTGGCTTAGATGTCCTTTTTGAAAACAGAAAACAACACAGCACAGTCAAATACATCTTGAAATTGCCTAACCATGAAATGATTGCAAAAAGTTCTTCCTAACAAGTTTTAAAAGGCATTCATGATAAAACATGGCCTTCTATGCTTAACCTAATGCCGCGTTCAGTTGAACACGGACATTGGAATTTCTGTCTTGTACATTTAACTTTTCTTTCAAGTACACAGCTCATGATAAGACTTGTTTAATTTCACAAACCAAGGGCTGTAGTGAGCACCACCTCCTGTGTTTTATTTTCAAGACCTAAATTGTACTTTAACTAACAGGGAAGAGTACATGAAGATATTATTCTGTGTTCAACATCGCCCTTTACAAGAGGTATTTTCGCCTGTTAGTAATTATCAGTGTTAAGAGCTGGAGGGTAGATCTTGAATGCCAGTGGCTAGAGGTTGACTTTCTCTTTAAGTTGTGGAGTGGGGGTCTGCATGCTGAAAAGTGAAATTGTTTTCCAAAAGTCAAATGCCGGATGGGTATGCCTCACATTCACAGATGCAAGTCAGGAAGCCGTCGTGATCATTTGCCCTAATTGAAGCAGTGCAGTTGGCCAGATTTTTCAGAGTAATTGTAAACTCCAATCCAACGCTTTGACGATACAGCTGTGGCTGCAATAAACCTGTATTGAGAATATATTCTGCCACAGTTCCATTCCATTCATATTTTTTCCCCCCTAGATGCCCCGGTCCCCCGTGATGAGCCTGGCCCCGGTTCATTGGCTCAGCTCCAGCCACATCCCGTCTCTTCCGCTCGGTTCAGCCCAATCCACTTTGACCCCCCGAGGCCTCCCTCCCTCAGCGAAGTAGAGGAGACGGTGAGACACTCACTCTGATTCCTAATTAAAACACACATTTATCTGCATACCATGTTTATGACTGCCATGATTATGATCAGTCACATTTGAATTTCTGGCCAATCTCTCATTCAAGCAACTACAACAATCTTTCAAGTAAAAACACATTTTTACTTTTACCACTCAGTTTTTTTCAAAAGGTAATCTACATCATAAATTCTGTTTTCATCAACTGTTTTCATGGTGCTGACACATAAACAAAAGGACTCCTCTTGTTGGATCAGCTTTCTGAGTTCCTTCAGTCAGATTTTATTTGCTGCTCTGTTGCTCTCCTCATATGTCTTCATTCCCATCTCTTTTTTTTTTCCCTGATCTCCTTTTCCTCAGGTGGACTCCAGTGCTCCAGTGTCCAGAGAGTTTCCCTCCACTTCATTAATCCAGAGCTCCCTCCCACTGGGGGGCACTGCAGGCACCCACAAACAGGTTAGCATTACCCACAGGTTCTTCCTCAAATATTGGTTTAAGGTTTATTAGAGAACATGCAATGAGTCAAACTGTTCACCTTTTAAAACTGTTGTCTCAAACTATAAAATTGTAACTATAAAATGGGAAAAATTGCTGAATTGCTCAGATCACTGACTAGGAGTGATTTTGTCCCGGCTCTGAGTGGCTCAAGCTAAGTTAAAAAAACAAAAAACGCTTACACTTATCACATTGCTGTATAAGGTAATGGTGTTAAAATATTGTTTCAGGTCAGTGGCCGTGTAGTCACAGCCAGTCAACAGAAATCCTCAAAGACAGTAACCGCTCGTATCACTGCGCGTCCTGAAGGTGGTAAGACTGCACGCAGCAACCTCCAGGTGATGGGCGTGGCTCCGCCCATGAGCTCTGTTGTCGTTGAACGGCATCATCCGGTTACACAGGTACGGGACATGGCACACCACAATATTTACTTTGATGTATCACCGTTATTATCAATGTGGAGTTAAGAATTAGAATGAAAAATAAGCTTAACATCTGTTTGCAAGGTAACTAGTTACTTTGATGCACTGAATTGCGAAAGCCTCACTTTTCCGTCTCATTGTTTCAGCTCACCATCGGTCAGGCTGCAGCTGCTAAGTTTCCTCGCTCCTCTCAACAGAGTCAAGGCTCCACCGGAGGCAAGAGTTCATCCAGGACACACTCCAACACGTGTCACGTACACTCCATCAAAGTTGTTGACTGATCATTTGCACATATATCAGAAAATGAACACACCTATTCTGTGTTTGAACATTACCTGCACTATGCAATAATCCTAAAGATACAGTCGTCAGATTCTTATGCAGCCACTTATCAGCTGGAGCCTGTGGAGGACATTGGACAGCCGGGGATTTTGTTTATGTGGCACTGTGTGGCATGTAAAGTGTTCAAGTTAATTTTATTTTCACATTCTGGAATGAAATTGTCCTTGCACTCTGTTTGAAGTGGACATTTGATAATGCTTTTTACATGTTTTATCTCTGTTTGAAAGACTGAGTTTTTTTTTTTTTTACCTTTAAAGTGATAATCCGTGAGATTCTTGTTTTTTTTATTTTTTGGTGACACCTTTGATGATAAGCAGTCTTTGTTTTGTTGTTTCGGACTGTATTTCCCAGTGCCACCTTTTCTCTGATGTCACTAGATTGGCAGCAGCACCCACAACCTCAAACAAACAAGGGTGGGCTGCTCCTCAGAAACTTGCACTGTGACTACAAGTGTCAGAGCGACAGAGTGTAGAGAGATGGTAATATCGTCTCTGTTTGAAACTGTTCATCAACTAATAACTGTTATTACTGATTATCTATTACAGTCCACAGCCACAAGCAAATACTCAACTGATAATATTGATCACAGACAGGAACTGTTAACTGTAAGGTTAGCATTAGATTTACATTTGTAGTTTTAAACTGTAAACAGAAGTATTACTAAGATTACAAAACTGAGCTAAATGGACAGCTCCGTCATTATTCGAATTAGCTCTGAAACATTTGCTCGATATTTGACTCAGCTACAAAAAAAATTGCCAGTTGTCTTTCGGAAGTTGGCTAACTTGTAACTTAATTTAGGTGCTGGTCCAGCTTCAACACATTCAATAGTCTGCAGCTAATAGAGGATAGTGAAACCTGTCAGAAAAAAAGGTAGATCTTCATCGCTCCTCAGTATCTCCTCTCATCTTGGAGGGCTGTTGGTTTTTGGTAGGAAATGGCAGTGTTCACAGTCACTTTCCTGTCTAGTTCACTTGCTGATTTGTCTTTTATTTCCTTTGGATTTTCTGTTGATGAAGTTCAAGTTTCTGTAGGCACTAGTCTTTTCTTCGTCAGTTAGACCATGGTGTCTCTTGTTGCTCACGCAAACTGCCCAGTTTTTAGATTTATTTCAAACAACCCGCTGTTGCTGCTTCTGTAAACATAACCTGCATCACCTTCTGTGTAGAGGATTTTTCCCAGTGAAGTCCTATCTGCGCTGGCTGTTTAGGACAACAAATATAAATGCTTTCATAAACTGGGTATAGATTAAATCACTATTCTGTAGTATCACTTGGCCACAGCGAGAAGTAAAACAATTTTATTTATATGAAAAAGTTGCAGATTATTACTTTAAATTATGAAAAGTCAGGACATTACTATTACATGTGAAATCACATTTTAAATTATTAGTGTTGATGTTTTCCATCAAGACACAACTGTTAAAGAACTCAGGTTAAATTTACAATACTAAACTTAAGCCATGTGTTGATTTGGAGAAAATAAAAAAGGGGCATTTTTTTAAAAAATAAATTATTTTACTATGCTTTGTAGTAAGTGCAGCTGTCTGTACAGACTTCATTTAAGCGATGTAAACTTGAAGTTATTCATGTGTTTGTCCATATATAATGTTCATCCTCATGAAATGCTGCAGCTCTTACTGCTGCCACTCTCTGCCTCCATCCGAATCTTATCTGTAAGATAACAAATTAACAATTTTGTGATAAAATAAATACACCATTCAGCACAAATCCCTTGTTTACCACATGTACCTGCAGCCTTCCTGTTGCCTGTGAAGATGAGGGCCTGGTAGAGCTCTTTAGCCGGACTCTGTTGAGCCAGCTCCACTCCATGAAGCCAGATCAGCAGCATCCTGTTCCCATGCTCCTGATAGTTGTGCTGCCCTGTGGATAAAAAAATACCAACAGCACAGTCCAGTCAGGAATCCTGTTAAACCAGCAGAAATAACCTAAAAACCTACTGTAGAGTGAGTGATCTAATCACTCTATTTGGGGAAAAGAGCATTCTACTGAATTATTTATCCAAGAAAGAGTTGGGGAGACAGTTCAGGGATTTGAACCAGTAGCTTAATATTTGGAGGCTACATAAGCACATGTTCATATGAAGAACTACTGAGCCTGTCCAGTGTGAGTAGTACCACCTATCCACTGCTCCTCGATGGCTGCCACTTGCTCCTTAGTGAACTTCCAGTGCTCTGCCAGCCTTTTCCAGTCGCCTGGTTTCAGGAGCTGGTATGCCAGGTGCCAGGCCATGGAACGGAGCTGCTTGGTCTCAAAGCGATGGTCCAATTTAAATGTTAGCGGAGACTGGCTGTGAAGACTCTCATTAATCACGGTGTTGGCCTGAAAGGGCAATCAAATCATGTCAGCATCTTGAGAAAGGCCACAAGCTTCAGAGTCTACAGGGCCACAGTGAGAGGCGATTGGAAAGACACAGAGGCACAATTAGGAATATGAATGCCAAAGCTGCTCATTTTGAGTATCAGGACGGGTAAGGATCCAAACGTGTGTGTAATCAAATTGACAGTAAAATTAGCTGTCCAGTATTTCTGGTTTATTAGTCTGTTTTTTTCCACCATAGCCCCTTTAATAGTATTAGAAGGGATTCAGCTAATCTAGAATAGTGATGCTAGGAAATGAATCATCAGTGATGAACATAATTATTGATTTCCAGGCCTTGGAAATGGATTACACGGCACATTAAAGCAGCAGACGTTACAAATATGATATCACTATCATCTCACCTCCCTCCATGCGTAGTATCTTTCTGCTTTGATAATCATGTCCACAATGATCACCTCGTCTGCTCTGGCTGCCACACCTAGAGCTGTTTTACCCTGCTGCTCAGAGGCCCAACATGTCCAACAACATACACATTAGAATTAGATCTGTGTGGCTCTCAAATCTTTCAATAAAAAACTTTCAATACAACATTCCGATTTATTGTGCTACTGTTGAAATACTGTATATCAAGTGCAGTGATTTAACCCTTGCTCTTTGGATGATCTGATTACACAAGCTTTTGGCAAAACAAATTCTCATGCATAGCCTTCTCAGAGCATTTTAACTCCTAGTATTGCAACTTCAATGTTGAATTAGCTCCAAAAATAGTGTTTGTGAGCCCTCTTACCCTATCCTGGAGTGTCAGATCCAGCCCAGCTTTGAGAAGCATGTCCACTACATCCACTCTGGCCAGCTCTGCAGCAATATGCATCACAGTCTGGGACCTCTACCAGCAGTAAGAGCACAATGAAAGGCAGCAAACCACACAGGACAGCACACACAACATTGTCACAGTCAGATTTTTTAAACAAAAGGTTCAGAGTGAGACTTTATTAGAGTGTGTTACTATGCAGAGTATACCTTATCAGCAACATTGATGTTGCAGCCAGCCTCCAGTAGAGAGTGGATGACAGGGATGTGACAGTTCTTCACTGCCAGGTGGAGAGGAGCATCTAGATGCTGCGAGCAAAAATATCCTGTTACACAACATGAGCCTAAAAACAAACTATGCAAAATTAGGATGAACTGTAAAAGATAACAGTAACATGCGTGCAGACAGAGAATGTCAGCAAAGTGTGCTTGAGTGTGTGCATACATGAATGTGTTGTTTGACATTGCAAGCTGGTAGCTGTCTTGTTTTGCTAACCTCATTCTGAAAGTCAATCTGGGCTTGGTGATCCAGGAGGAGTCTCACCAGCGATGTGTCACCTCTCTCACAGACTGGATGCAGAGCGCTGCATTTGGCCTACAAGAGACGGTAGTCAAACGTGCTAGAAGTTCATGCAAATCTGACACTGCCCAGGGATTAACTCTACAAATGCATTATGTGGTATCAATAACAATAAGGCTATAGGGCAGTGATTCAACTATTTGAGTCTCCCTGTACCGTGGTGAGGATGTTGGGGTCACAGTCAGCCTCCAGCAGAGCCAGAGCACAGTCCTCCTGTGCATAGTCTGCAGCTTGGTACAGCGCTGTCTCACCAACCTGCAGCACAGAGAGAACAATCTATACAGTGCTGCTGGGTAGGCTGAACGCAGGCAGGGGCAGCAAAACAAAATGATTGTACTGTGTTGAAAAAGAAAATTTAAGCCTGCTTCTCACTAGCATTAAGAATTACATCAGGCTACATTGTACTGAAGGGACTTGGAAAGGTGCCAGCAACATGTGTTGGCTAATAATTCTTGATATTGATTTATTCAGAATTATCTGGGGAGCCTTTTATTTGAGGAAGAGGGCAGCTCTTTCCTTGCAATTTACTGTTCTCAGTCCAAGTTTGAAGCATCATGTAAATGTTATCAAATGCAGTTTGTCAGTCAAAGAGTTGCAGTTACACCAGGATATTGTATTGTATAATATTTCTTAATTAAATCAAAGAGAAGCCATCATCCAGCAGTGGATTAGCCGCTGAGCACACAGTGTCACAGAGCACATGAACCAAACTGTGATAGAGACAGTGTTTACGCTGATTGTCTACCATATTGACTTCATCCCGAGTATCAAAGCTCTGCAGCAGCAGTTGGACGGTGTCCAGGTGGCCGTTCTTGGCAGCTAAGTGCAGGGGCGTGTCACCGCTCTGCCAGAAGGGTGGGAGGGAAACAACGACTTACATCAAAGAATGTTTGTCTTTGAGCTTTCTTTGCAGGTGCATCACACCCACCAGTGTGCAAACGTGCACTCACATGCACGCAAGCACAAGCATAAATATATGCTGCCACCAAGCACAGACAAATTAATAAACATCCATGACAACAAGTTTGTACACTCACCTTGTTGGGCTTCATGGTGGCCATATTGTAAGATGGTTCCATCAGCATCTCCAGCATTTTGACACAGCCGTGCTCTGCAGCCAGCGCAAACGGCCGGTGTCCTGACTGGAAAGTGAGAGAATCAAGAAACACATCAGCCACACTGGAAGTGGCTGTTCCCTTTGGTTGTGCTAGACCATGTAGGCCAATAAGTCCTGAATGATCGCCACAGAATATGATATACAGGACTGGTTCATTTGAGTATGGTTGAAAACATTATGGCAGATACCTTGTCTTCCTTGTCAAGTTCTTTCATCTGTAGATCTTCAACAATGTACTGTATAATTTCAGTGTGGTTGTTGACAGCAGCACAGTGCATTATATTCAGTCCTTCCTGAAGGAGGGAAATGATGATCAAATTTTTTTCTTTGACTAATCCAGAGATAAAATATGCATATACTGTATGTAGTATAGGCATCTACTATTATCAAGGAAATTTAACATGACTTAAAAGTTGTGATTTCACTGTCAAATGAAAGGATATCTGACCTGCATGCAGAACTAGTGTCTCTGAGACATTGAAATTGGTAGCACGGGGAGCATCCCACTGAGCAATTTTGCATTGATTAGCCATTTAACAGACTTTTTGGCTGAAATTGGGCTACATGGGGTTTTAAAGTTAAATTTTTGTAGACGTCTGTGTCTCAGACTATATCTTATGGGGTTTGAGACAAAAATAAAGCATTATCTTGTACATCTGGGATTTCTCTGGTGCATATTTTTATGATATTTAGAGCTGTTGAAATATGCATGTTGTTTAAATATGTAATAATGCATTTACTCCTTGACATAAAACTAGGCTATACAAAGCCAAAAAGATCTGAACTGGACTTTATGACAGCTAAAGCACATATTTAACGTTGAAATGACAATTAATGCTCAGTAGGATGCAAGTTAAGATGCAAACTAATCAATCAAGCACCAATACATGCCTTGCTATATTTAAATGCTGCACAGAATAAAAAAGGTAGACCAGCCCGATCTGTGGGCATTCTTCTAGTTTATTCACTGAAATATAGTGGGATAGACATGCTTCTTCAAGTCATTTACCTCATTCTCAATCTTCTGTTCAGCGCCAGCCTGCACTAATAGTTTCATGATTTCCAAACTTCCAAACCAGGCAGCCAAGTGAATGGCTACCACTCCATGCTGTCAAGGAAGAAAGAGAAATTGAAAAAGGAAATAAGAGGGGTGATGGAAACTGAATCATTTTTTATCACCTGAAAAATATGACTTTTGGTGCAGTCTAGTTTACTGTACAAGATTTCAAATTCAGGCATTGCAGATCCTCTCACCTTGTCCTTTTGATCCACCTTGACCCTGCGCTGTAGAAGCAGCTTCACAGCTTCTACATGTTTGCCAGCTACTGCATAGTGAAGGGCAGTCCTGTTATGCTGGAATAGATAACTACATTAGTAGAATATCCATTTACACAACATTGCTCCAAAACCCTAAAATCAGGTGTTTAATTCAATTAAGCACAGAGATTTAATTCTATTCTATAAATGGTCAGTCTTTGATTCTGTTTGTGTAATATTATACAATGCAGTGTGATGAGATGGTTTCTACTGCAGATATGTTTTTTCTTTCCAGACCCACCACATTCTTTGCATTAGCATTCACCCCCTTCCCAAGAGTCTTCATGGTCTCCACATCGTTCCTCTTCGCAGCGTCAATGTACTGCTTCTCTGTCTCAAGCACTGCACAGCACAGCACAAGGGAACAGCCTCAGATTCACTAAAGCACTATTCAAATATTTATAAATTTGTATCACTGTATCACAGATGACATAATCTGAGTCTGTTTCAGCCATGTGCAAACATACCACAGATCTTGTGTCAAAGCTGTGATGCTGCAGGCATACAGTCAGTCAGTCTACCATGACGAGTCAATAATGATTAACTAGGGTAAGGCCTACTACACCCTTCTAGTTATTTTTCCAACTGTTTACTGTACATACTTTAATCAACCACCAGTCATCCCATGCAATGGCAATAGTTTTTAAAAGCTCTGAAACCTGTTTGACATGGGAAACTTCGCTTGCTGCAGGCTTTTACTCTTTGTCCTGGAGTCTGAAATAATTTACTCATTAGGAACTATGTTTTTGTTACTGCTCTGGAAAGCCACACTGTCTTTATTGTCCTCTCAGTCCTTTTGTACTCACACATCTCTTTGGTGTCAAAGCTCTTGTCTGTGTCTTTGTCTGAGTTCTTGTTGAGGATGAAATCAGTGAAGCCCTGCACGGTCTCAGGTCTCACCCACGTTCTTGGGTCCAGATTCTCCTTCTTTGGGGCGTACTGCTTCATTCTTTGCCTCAAAGTCCAAACTCTTCTCTCCATTGGAAAACTCTGCAGGTGACCTCTTCCTGTAGTTGGAGTGGGCTTAGGCTAACCTGCTGCTTTCATGCAAAGCGCTGATGGTTTGTGCTGCTGAAGAGTGTGCTGCACTTTCATCCAATTATCCCCCACACTAAATACTTCTAACACTAAATAATCAACTAAAATCAAACACTTGACCAAACAATTCTCACATGCAACATTAAGAAAACCCTGAATCCTGTTTAAGTCACTCTGATGTAGGTCCTATCGTCAAGAGTGAGCAGCACTGAAGTGGAGCAGTGTGCTAGAAAAAGCTTTTACCACATTAAGAAGCCTGGAGGGCTGAACTTTGTTTACTCTAGGTGCTCACACCCCTCAGAAAAATACTGATAGCAATGCAATTTAACATGTCATACCTTTATCACGAGCACAGATTCATTTATTATTTATCATGCCTGAAAATGAGGTTCTTACTTTTTTTCAGCTCTATTTTCTTTCTGTGAATGCAATGCAATGTTGAGGACATGACATCAGACTATTTTTTAACGTCTATTTATTCAAGGAAGTTTGTCTTAGTAGTGCTTTCAGCAACGCTCAACTTCACAGAGCTGCACACATTCACACAACCCAATGCAGCTACAAATGCGCTGCTCTAGCTTTTATCTCACGCTAATTTCCTATGAGCAGGATTCAAACCAGCCACCCCCTGGCCACAAGCCAAACCTTTTTCTTAAGGCTACTGCTGCCTGTTCAATGAACCAACCCTGTTGGGAAATAACTCACATAATGGTGTATGGATAGACTTCAATGTAAAAAAAAAAAAAGATATCTCTCAAACTGAAATTTCAACAATAATTTATTGTAAGTCAGATTGACATAATGATAGAAGGATTCTCTTATCTTCATTATTAAACTCATTAAACATTCACTGTAAAATACAAATAAAACAGCAGAACCATTTTACTTAAATATCTTAATGAAATATCTTTATGAACTTAATTTAAAAATATATACATATGATATCAAAACTAATACCTAGCATGTAATAAATAGTGCAACGGTCCATTTAGCATACATTATAATAAAACCTTTCAGCTTATTCTTCATTGTGCAACTGGAAGCAGAAAGGCATTGATATAAAGTGTGGGATAACAGGGTGGAACAGTAATGTTTCCAAAGATTTAAACGTACAATAAATACAAAAGAACCCAAACGGTTTTGTCATCTCTCTCTCTCTCTGTTTCATCTAGATGGCTCATCAAACGAAAAACTAATACAACAGCACTACTACCAAAATTAAGTTTCTTATCATCAGTATTCTTATGGGGTATTCTTATAAAACCCTTCGCCCCCAAAAAACATTGTATTTATCAGTAACTTAAAATCCACTAACTTGAAAGATGTGGCTCAGCTGTGGCTCAGCCTGGTTAGGACAGGCTCTTGAGGGAGTGGAGAAAGTGGAGAAACTATAGCATGGATAAATCCTGACCAGTGGAGACAAGGCACCAATCAACTGTCTTTTTCACTGATTTTATTTCAGATGAGAAGGGACATTCTGTGTGTATGAAGTCTGTCACCTGAAGAACTTGTCGATGGTGTTGCGAGGGCCCAGACCTTTGGCTTTCTTAGGAGGAGGGGAGGAAGGTGGCCCTCGTCTAAAAAACATGATGAGAGAACACAAAAAATACCTGTTATATACAAAATAAAAATACTACTTTCTGACTTGTTTTACTAAAACATCTTCGCAATCAAATTCATGTCACTTCACCTCCATGGAATATACTTGAAATGGACAATTTCCTGGTCTGACATTTGCTGAAGCAACAATCTGTAATTGAGCAATCTCACCTTTTGCTCTTGCCTTTGTTCACCTGCCTTGGCAAGGGTTGGTCTCTCTCTGGGAACAGAAATAGACACTCGTGGATAAGGAAAAACTCAATCCTTATCTTCTCCCAGGCAAAAAAAAATTGACAACTATCTATGAGGGGGGATTGCAACTCCTCTTCAGGGATATAAAGAGTGCAATTTCAGAGGCAGGCTTGTTTAAGAGGAAACTGTGGTGGACAGACAATCCATTGTGGAAAGTGAATAGGTGAAAAAGTGATTTAGCCATTTCCAAGAGCAGGGCAAAAGAAGCCCCATGGGGTGAAATGAGATGTCTCTTCTCTGTGGGATACACACATTCCACACAATGCTATTGTCAGTAAATAACAAGGTCACAGGCCACCCATGCCCCCCCCGTCCACATGTGAATACTTTTTATTTACCAAAAGACAATTAAGAGTTATTCTGAATGGCATAGTATCTAGCATCAATAGTAATGGATGCATTTTCAGATTTTAGATCCGTGTGGGGAAATAATGAGCTGCCATCTCAACAGTAAGCAAAGAACAAAAATGAATGATTCATAATGAAGCACATTCAAGTGCTTAATTAATCTCAATGCAGCCTGAATTAGTAGTGCACTTTGTCATTTATTGTACTCACCTATGACCTTGCTCTTTTGAACAGTGATGGAAGGGGGATCTGTGAGAGACGATGTCTGTCCTCTCAGCTCATGCAGCACGTCCTGGTTCAGGCAGAGGTCAACATGGCAGTTGAAGACGGTGAGGTCGTCAGTGTCCTGGGTCACCTGACACACTGGGCAGATGAGGACGGGACCTTTACGATTGTAACGCAACACAGGCTGCTGCAAGGTCACTGCTCCAAGGCTGCCATTGGGCACCAGGGAATCCTCATGATTTTTCATGATGTGATGGTCTTGCTGAAGATCCTTTCCATTTAGTTCAAATGGCGCCTCTTCTGAGGTGTCCTCTGACTCACTGATTGTCGGTTTAGAGATTTCAATCACGGGTGAGTCTTTACTTTGCTCTGCCTTCTCTCGTTCCCTCCCCTCTTTGACATCAAACTCCTCCTTCTCATCGTCCATCGCTTCCCATCCTTGGTGGCCTTTCTCTGGTTCTACGTCTGAGTCTGAGTTTGAGTCCGTATATGTGTTTTGTTCTGGCTTTGTAGAGACATTGGTGAGACATTGGTCTATGTGTTTGTTGAATACATTCAAGTCGGTGGTTTCCACCTGTCTAAAACACACAGGACAGGTCAGGCTCTCTGAGTCTGTGCCACTCCAGACTGAAGTGGATGCACGGGCCTCTAGGGGGCACTCGCTGACATTTTCTGTGTTAGGGAGAGCTGCTCCTCTACCTGAGGCTGTAAATCTACTCTCTGACTTATGCACCTTTGTTGGTGAGTCCTCAATCTTTTGAGCCTGCATGCCTATGGAAGTAATCATGGAGGAACTGCCTCCTTGCCCCTCCTCTTGTGTGTTTGCACTCTCAGCCTGGAGTCGCAGTCTCTGGGCGTGGGCCCTTTGGAAGAAAGACTGTTGCTGCTGCTTACCGATCTGGCTCACCTCTAACCCCCTCTGCTTAGCTAGCCAGGGGACCTCACCCTGTCTCTGGCCCTTCTGGACTGAAGGAAGCCGGGAGAGGGGCTGGGACTGGATAGAGGGATTGGCGAGAAGCTCTTTCTCAGGCTTTGGACAGACACTTTGGGAAATACCATCAGAGTCTGCCTTGCTTTGCTTTAGGAAGCCAATGATGCTCTTCTGCAGAGGCTGCTTATCATCTGCACTGACAAAGGCAGATATTCGAACACCTACAACACAAAAACAAAAGATACACGGGCAATTTAAAACGGTGGTATAGCCAACTGTGTTGTTTCAATATGCAGTAGGTATATCACTGAACTATTGAAATGATAATAGTCATTTGTATTTTAGTTATGCAATATTTACTTACCCATGAGCCTCAGTCTGAGTAGTTGGGGGCTGACATTCTCTATTTCAGTTTTCAGTAGGTCCTTAGCCACAGTAAAGATCTCGTCCACTGTAGCAACAGCATATGGCGATGTCCACGCCCTGGTTTTCACCTCAAAGTTCACGTTCTTCAGCTTCAATGTCACGGTTTTACCCTTCAGGAATATTAAGAAAATACACAGTTGAATTCATGTCAGCACAGGGAAAGAATTAAGGCCATTTCTGTCTGGAACAATTCCGGACGGCTACCTAGCTACGTCTTAATTACAGAAATAATCAATGATGAATACACACAAATACAATATGAAGAGACCATAAATAGAACATAGACGGATATCTCTATAATCTGTCATATCACTGATTGATTTCTCAGAATGCACTTGGTGAGTAACGGGCCACAAAGCGCTTCCACAGTAATGTGATCATCTCCCAGAGAGACATTTCCAAGGCTGATAGTTGTCCCCTGCTGTCTCTTTAATGGCCCACCATTTCCTGCAGTTATCAAGGCCATATCGGGACCCAGGCAGGGGGGTGATGGCCGTGCCAAGCCATCCAGAGCTCTCTCCATCGATTGGGAGAAGAATGAACAGGTTGAGGTAATTGTATGAGATTCTGTCTGGGGTCGGGGCGATTCTAGGAAGGCCAAGAATAACATTTGTGATTTTTTTTACAAATATTGCCCCTCTCTCTCAATCCATCTTTGTGGTATTGTCCATTTCTCCCGAAGTAGATTTTCGGTTGTCTTTCTCTTCCGTTCCCCTCAGGAAAGCTCAGTCAGAGGCAATCTCCCACAGCTTCAAGGCACAATTCAGCCAAGCAATGACTGCTCACAGCGGCTATAAAAACTTAAACTATAAATGTAATATAAACCTCTGCATGGTTGATGTAACCATGAGGGCGATGAGAGTTACACATGTTCTTAAATATTATGGTAGCCAAAGGTTGGTCTGTTCCAACAAAGGTAAACTGCGTGTTCAGAAGATAAGCATGGTGTTATGGCATGTCTTATACTGTAAAAAGCTGAAATAAAACAAGCAATGCTCAGTTGTTGTCTACCTTCAGTCCTTCCTTCTTCATGTCTTCAGCTAGGTCTTCGCACAGCTCCCTGCATAAAGACAGCTGTTCCTCAGCTGCGCTCATTTCTCTAAATGTCCTGTACAAGATAAGAGAGTTGGGACAGAGAGGAGGAAATGAAGGAGGCAACTGAAAATATATCAGATTCTCGATCAGCAAAATGAAAAACTTACCTTTCTGTGCTCATGCTTTTTCTTTCTTCATTCCTAAGTGTAAACACAGACAACGGTCAGATTTAACTCAAACATCACATATTGCTCAAATGCCACAAATAAATCTCTTGAGTGTTTTCTTTCTCGGGATTGCATTTCTTTTTGCTTGATGTGTCACACCTTCAGTTATAAATCCTCAAAGGGTTAATGCTGCATCACAGTAAAGGAACTGAAATGAGTTCAAGGTACCTTGGTATGTGCGTAGACCCTAAACCCAGGGAAACCCGCATGAAGTGATGCCAGGCCGTCTCAGAAAACAACAAGGACAGCAATGCCATCTGCTGGCCAAGATGAGCACAGCTGCTGATGCCCAGAGCACTGAGCATCTTCTCACTCACTTTCCCAATGCCAAAAACCTTGAAAACACAAACACACTTTTACTGGCTTCAGATATAGATGTAAAATTCCTGTCATCCATCTATTCCGTTCACATAAATAATCTCTTTACGTTACATCTTTCAGGCTTTCCCGATACACAAACCAACAATCTGATATCTGCATATATTTATTCACAGAGAGAACCCAGAGGCTGTGTTTATGGTTTAGCTTGAGCAATATGTACTGTACTTTGCGAACTGGTAGGCTCTGGATGAAGTCCATGACTGCCTCTCTGCTGGAGGGGAGTCTGAACTGGCCGTTGGGCTTGTTCTTGTCACTGCACACCTTGGCAAGCATCATGTTTGGAGCGATGCCTAGAGGAGCAAATTGTAAACCAACGGCTGGTAAACCACATGCGTAATGTTAATCATACAGACAAACAAAATGTCCAGGAAAGGCTTGGCAGACTTTTGTTATTATCACCAACGAACAGTGTTGTTATCATAATGAGTATGTTTGTTTGGTTTTTTTAAGAGGGTGACCAGTCCTTGCACATTTTCAATTTTGTTCTTAATCAGACAGTACAAAATAGCAAGCAACACACAGACAATTCAATAACATGTTTTTCTACAGGCAGGCGGCTAATCCACTTAACTATTACTCGGCACGTTACCATATTCATACTGTATTTCTCAGATAGCCCCTTGCTGGGAGCAAAATGTGTGACCACAGCATACTGCTGAGTGTACTGGCCTGAAGCCCTCTGACCCTCACCTGCGCTGGCAGTCAGCATGGTCTTCTGCTCGATGCGGAAGCGCATCTCTCTCACAGCCTCCTCTACAGACGTTCCAAACACCTCGCAAGCCTCACCAGTGGCCTCTGATCCTCCAGAGCCCGGCAAGCAGGGAGAGGAGTTTGGGCTGTCAAATAGAACAGGAGAGAGGTCTTCTGCCTCCACTGCTGTCTCCTGACGGAGCTCACTCTGCCCTTCAGCTTCATATAGACAAAGACACAGAGGGAAAACGGAAAAATGGAGGCAGAGAGGGGTGATTAAACATGAAAGGGATTGAGAGAATAGAACATGACAACAGACATTAATTTATATACTTAATCTCATGCTACTCATGTCTTTTTGTATGCTTGAGATGAGGAGAATACAATGCAGATGAGAGACAGTGGTAGTTCTGATATTCACTAATTTGCCTACTCTGTCAAGTTGTTAATAACCTCTCACATCATTTGTTTCATCTCCCTCACATTTCTTCCTTCCTTCAAATCTAATGCATAAACTACTGAAATGCAAGAATATTAAGAATGTATGGAGATTACTGCGATAGGGTACAACTAGTAATGCATAATGCAATAGAAATGCTTGTTGTCACACTGCTCATAAGATACATCTTGTCAGAGTAAATAATATGATGCATCATTAAAACTACAGTTCATTTGGCAACAGCAGTTATTAAAAACAAACACGCAGCATTGTGTGGCGACTTTAGTTTTCAGTACAGCCGGGTCCTACCTGTTCCAGTGCTGCTGGTGCGGAAGCGATGTGTGCGTAAGGACTCAGGCCAGCTCTCCCTCTGTTCCAGGTGGTCTGTGAAATCTAGATAGGCTTCATCCAGGCTCAACGGCTGGAAGTGAGGGTCATAGTCTGCAAATATCTCCCGGATCTAATGCAGGCAGATAAGGATTTATGGTTTGTTGTTTCTTTAAGCAGTAAGTCACAAGAGGCCTAAACCCCTCTTGACTGTCCTATAATCACTGCAAAGCATATTCTCAAGTAGTTTATTGCTATTTTTTTGAAATGGTAGTCGTACACTGTGGTAGTAAGAAGTATGCATATGTTATGTAATTTCAAATGTATGATTCAGTTTTAATCAGCAATAATTACATGAAAGAAATTGCATTTTCTTCTTCCATCATGCAATATTGTTCTAGCACCAGAATGACTCAGCCATAATAACAGAATTGTATGAATTATGCTGAATTAAATATGCTGGTTTTCCCTTTAACGTTACCTTGAGCTACTGTGGTAGCTAAATACTGGTGTTTTGCTGCAGTTTTGGTTCAGTAACAGGATCTTACCAAGTGCCAGCTAATTCTAACTTTCCGACGTCAGCAGTCTGAGCCACAGCAACATCTTGTGGCCAAAATCAAATGGTTTATATCTTTGTTCAAATCTTATGTGTAGATATCTTCCATTACCAAATATTTTTGAGTACGCTTGTTTTGTCACAATGGAACTGTCAACAAAGTTATTTAATTGGTTCCCCAAAGATGGCTGCCAGTAGGCCCACTGGCAATACTAGAATTCCCTATACAATGCCGGTTCTATCCAATTCTATTTCTATGGACTCAGCCAATCAGAACTGAGGAGCAGAACTGTCGATTGTACACATGACAATAGTTGTGCATAGCATGTGTTTTTATTAGAATCTGCATGTGTATGTGTTATGCTGGCACTCTCACCTCATCACTCACTGCTCTGTACTTGTCAAAGTTGGTTGGAACAATGATCAAGTTGGGACAGAGTTTCTTTGCAATGAAGCCAGGCATGGCAGCTCGGACCCCATACTTCCTCGCATGGTAGTTAGATGTTGACTGTAAACAAGTAGGCCAAAAAAGATGTATGTCACACATAACAACATACACAATAGGTCTATAAAGATGGATGATGAAGAACGGCATTTGTTTTGCTCAGTTATTATTTGGGAATTGCGTGCGATCCCTAAATTATACTTGAATTAATTACAGTCGTAATTGTGTAAATCTAGCAGATGATGTTTTGACTCACAAGCATGCTCATAGATCCCACAGCCATGGGTTTATCCTTAAGCTCAGGGCAGTCCCTCATCTCCACAGCAGCATAGAAAGCGTCCATGTCCACATGTACAATCACACGGCTTAGATCACGACTCCTCTCCAGCTCAGAGGCCAACCTGTCCACCTACATAGAGATTTGATGTTTGAACAGGGACTATATCTATTGGTTAGCAAAAGCCCAGCACTCTTCATGTGTCTCTGTGTTTTTGAGTGACCTCAGAAAACAAGAATATGCTTTACCTGAGCTTGTGCTTTCCTGAGTTGCTGCTCTGTGACCTGTGCCTTCTGCAGCATCATTTTCTCAATGCGCTGGTTCACCTGCTGCTCTCTCTTCAGTTCATTCTCGTAGAACCGGGATCCCTGCAGGAGCGGGACATGGAGGATGAAGACTGATGGATTTTTTTAGCACCATCTATAATGATAAGCCTTAATAGCACACCTCCATTCTCAGTGTTGTACAAATGTATGCCGTTAACCTGGGGATATGAGACTTTCACACAAGGCTGGACACAGCCAATGTACTTGACACTTCAAAAAAAGTGTAGCTCACATTTCCTATGGTCCAGTGAACACTACAGAGACCCATTTGTACTTTCCTACACACCCCTTGTCTCTGTGAAGATTCTTGCTGGCTATTCAAGCGAGTGATTTACATCATCCTCATATTTGAGAGAATGGATCTAAGGCTCTGTAAGGTTGGGTGGAGGACGTCAGTGAGTTTGTGAGGAGAAATTCCTCACTGCAGAGAGCTCAGTGTGCCCAGAGCAAATGTCTTTTTGTCATTAACATCTACCTTTGATGACTCCATGATGATCTTGTTGATCTTGTCCCTGTCAAGACCCTCCATCCCAGCCTTGTTGTCATTGAGGGCCATTCTGGAGAGGAAGCCCTCCTCTTTGGTGGCTGCATCTCCATTCTCCATCCTTAAGGTTTGCCTAAGAATGGACCCTAAGAATGAAGAGACACCAACAACATGGATAAAACACTCGGCTCTGAATTCCGTGTTCATAACAATCAAGGCAGTAACAGGAATTTGTCAAACACCATATTTACACGTACTACCATGTCTCAGGTGTGCTCTAAACTTAGCCTAAAGTGGTCCGAGCATTATTTGTCCCATTTTTATCAGTACGCCATCATCCTGCCTTTCGCTGATATGTCCATGTTGCATAGATGAGATTACTAAGAATAATCGACCAACCTTCTCAAATCTTAAAATGTCGCCAATAGTCACACAGAATCGAAAGCATCTGGCTGTCCAACGTTCTGTTCTCACCAGTTTGAAAATTTGTTGGCGGCGCTTCCGCGTATCTGCGTCATCATCAGGGGGCGTGGCATGCTTTGTTTGCGGATGTCATTTCTCCACGGATTTTAGTTTCTTGAATCAAAAAGCATAAAAAAGCAATATGTGCCCAGTCAATATATCTGAGCAGATAGACAGATAGATAGATTGATGATCATGGGATTTTGCAGTGTTATTCTTGGAAAAACATTAAATAATATTGTTTTTATCTCCTGGACTGAATGAAACGCCAACTTTGAGGGAGAAAAAATCCCTTTGATTCCGCTTTGTCTGATTATAAAATCCACATGGAACTTAAGGCCAACAGACATTTGACAAACAAGTAGAAAAATACTTGAAAATATATTACATTTGCTCTTTCATCAGTAGGCCGATCTGGACGTAGCAGCCACTTTATCTGTTATTCACAATACACTACACAGATCTGTTGATAAATCCTAAATCCACTTAGAGCCGTTCTAATGCAACTAAAGAGCGTTCGACAGAAATAAAACATGACGCTCAGATGAGTCATAGCCTACATAACTTGAAATCATTTCAAATAAACATCTTAACAGCTCTAAACAAAATAAATTCAGGGGACTGAGTGAGTTTTTCCTGAAAGGCCCAAAGGCCAATTATTGGTGTATTTAGGAACAAAATTGGATTTTGAGTAGTCCTACATTTTTTTTTTTAGCACAGAAGTATCGACATATGTGGCTGAGAGACTGTATCCACATCCAGTATATATTTAAATTGCAGGATATAGCCTATGTGGTCATATCATTACGTAAATTTTCTGTGTCCAGTCCATCTCACCCAGCAGGCATTATCCAAGACAGTAAACAAGACTTGTAAAATCTTTCTAAGATTACTTTAAACCCTTTATCTCCAGTGCTGTTGAGAAAAGACAGGAAGGGTTGTCTGTATCGATCTAAAATACAGGTTACATTTGCCTACTTGCCAAGACGCCGATGGCTGGCAAAAATCTGAGTAAGCCTATTATTTACATCTTTATTAAACTCTACAAGGTAATGAAAGCTAATGCAAGGAAGCCGCTTCTTGCAGAACGGCATCCAGTGTCAAGTTAGTAGAATAAAACGAATACTCCCTGTGCTGCTTTTCAAAATTAAAATCTCGTGTGAAGCACGCGTTACATTCATTTCAAAATGTTAAGCGTAAAACTTGATGACAAACGAAAATATACGAAAAACTATATTTATTTTGATAGTGTTTTTGTTCATGTGTACTTCATGTTGACGTAACTCACCAAACCACTTAACCAATGGTCCGTTGTAAAATTTAGGCTTTTGTTTCGAAAGCACAACCACTTCACTTCCGTCCTTTTTTGGTTGTTGTTGTTAACTTGACACAACTTAGTCAAATATACATTGAAGCGTGGCTGCGGCTCCTCCCCCAACCTCAGAGAAGACAAGCTAGTCAGCTCATTCGCTCGTGCTAACTAAACTGCGGAACCAGATCACTGATACAATGCGTTTGTCGTCATTCGTGGCTTGAAGTTGAGGATGCAGTGTTAATACGAAGGCCTTGCCCATCATCAACTGTTTTGCTACAGCTGAGTTAGCTAGCGTTAACAATGTTGCAGTCGCAAGTTGCTTAAGTTAGCTAGTTGCGTCGTTTGACAGCTAACACTAGCTAGCTAGCTACTCTCATTTGTATTCGACATCAGTTTCAAAACAAAGCCCGCAAAATCGAGAAGTTGAGAGTCAACCTGTCATCTGCAGACCAGCTAGCTACAAGACAGCTAAGTTAGGTTGAAGTCCGCCTAACGACCATAGATAGGTTACGTTGTTTAGCAAATGTTTGCTGCACTGGTCATGCTCAATTAGTTGGCTGACGTTAAGTTTAAAAAGCTATTAGCAGGTTTGACCGTGACGCATTTGATCTGTTCTCAGCTAACGTTACGTGGTTCACTGATTTGAAGCTCATAAAATTTTGCCCTGAAGAATTTGCAACTAAATGTCTGAAAAGAGTTCATCATCGGGCTCAGATGAGGATGTGGACCCGGAATCTGGACAGCCTGTGGAGCTTGGAGGCGTCTTAAGCAAGGTACCATTTTACTTGTTTCTCGTAGTTGTTTGATGTTATAAATGACAACTTCAGCTGCACACTACCACTCATTTACTGCAGTTGCCAGGTGAGCATCACTGCTTGGGAATTGCAACAGTTACTTGAACTAATTTCCCACTTAGATATGTCATTCATATAGAGGAGGTTCATTTGCTCATTGCAGTCTAGCTAATTATTCGTCTTACATCTGTTCTGTGTTTACAGTGGACAAACTACATACATGGATGGCAGGACCGATGGGTGGTGCTGAAAAACAACACTTTGAGCTATTACAAGTCAGAGGATGAACGGGAGTATGGCTGCAGGGGCTCTCTGTGCCTCAGCAAGGCTGTCATCACAGTAAGTATTTGCCACAGAATGAGGGAAGGATATCACTGTGCTGTTATCTAATGCACTAATAGGAAGCAGAAGGAGTTGAAGCCTTTCAGCATTTCATTGAGTCAGGGCAGATAAGATGGGCCACCATGAAAGACTTCATTTTACGCACCAGTGCTTTGGGAGTCGAGTTACCTCTCCAGCAGGTCACACAGTGTTTTAATCTTCTCTTTCTTTGTCATTAGCATGACTGTGAACTTGTATTCCTTGAATTCCTGTTTCTCAAAGACAGAAAGGTAAACATTAACCAGTTATGAGGCTGTTATTTAGATCACAGGATAGTGACCTGTATTTAGCAGACCAGGGCGTTCTTGCATCAGTAGTCTGTTGAGCACACACTCAGAACTCTTGCCACATGGTAGTTATTTCACAGGGTACTTGAAATTGTTGTTTCCCTTGTTGTAATATACACTTGGACCACATACTGTTAGTCTTTGTTCTGTGCTTCTGTTTCTGGCGATTGGACTTGTATTCTCACCATGTAGGCCTCCTGTTGGGCAGATAAGCTGAAATCCCACACCCTGGTTAAATATTCACCATTCTGTCTAAGCATGCCGCCACCCAGTACAGAGGCCAAACAAATGGTTTTACTGTGATTTGTGAAATAGGATTAAATGACCTGGAATTGGATTAAAATCACAACATGAGAGGTTACAGTTTGTTAGTTCCCTGAGGAGAAAGTGGTCTTTTGAGAGAGTATTACGCCAGTTCCTGTGTTTGTGGAGGCCTAAATGGAACTCCATGAAAGCCAGGGTGTTTTGTAATTGTTTTACAACAGCCTAACTTAACAGCGCGCCCGGTTTGTGTGCACTCCCTTACTAATAACACTAATAATCAGAGCAGTATGACCTGAACAGAGACTGCTCTCTGCCTCTCCCTTCTTCCCAAATATCCAGAGTCAGTGCTGTCTGAGGAGACTGTGGTATGAGGACTCAGGAATGCGGAAACAAGCCTCTGCCTCTCTTCTTGCTTAACATCAGTCTGTTTTCCACCGTGTGGCTGCAGACATTCATCTGTCAGGCTTATTATGACTGATATTTGTACAGGAAACCTAACTATGAAAATGCCTGCTTTGGGCTGTAGTCCAGTTTCGCTCTGTGATGTCAGAGCAAACTTTTGTTTATGCTTTGACAAACTCCATTTATTTCTGTACACATTCAGTTTCTTGGTATCCGCTGTGTTACTTAACTACTACACCAACTTTGGTCCAAATGTAAATACTGCATTATTGCACAGAAAAAAGCACTTAATATCTAGTGTGTAAATATTCTTTCAGTTGCAACACAAACATTCCTGCTCACACACAAATCTCAAGATAGATCTTAGCAAGTGGAAAAACTAAGTCTAAGATGTCCTCTGTTTCAACTGACACACCCAGATCTTTGAGGAAAACCTCCTCTTTCCATAGCAACATATAAGCTGTATTCTTAAACACAGGAGACAGCTACTGCAGCATTGGCGTGTGCAACATCAGTGTGAAGTAGTGCTTACTCAAGGAGAGGGAGAGCATTCCAGGCAGAGAGGAAGAGTTATAAACTGGACTGTAAAGCTGAGGTTTATGGGCCGTGTCTGATACAGCACAGTTTGATAGACTAGGTTTCTGTGAGTGGACAGTATGTATTAAAGGCATAACGGCTGGTTGGGCTTGAGGTTAGGGCTGTATGTCCTGTCCTCCTTATCGTGAAAGTTTCAAACTGAAGGGAGATTCAGATGCTCCACATGTCTCTGAGGGGAAAATAATACTGTGAGGTTGCTGCCAACTAATAGAAAGCACCAAAAGGTTAGAGAAAACCACTTGCCCTCACCACCAGCATCCCAGATATTGCGCAACTTGTGAAATCGAAAACTAGTGCGGGTGTGTAAAAGCAGTGTTGCATTAAATTATGCAGGCTGGCAGTTGGCGTTTAGAGCTGAGGCGTGTGTGTTGCTGTTGTCAGTGGCAACAAATAAAACAGCGCATGAGTGTCATTCAGGAAACCTAATTAAACTCAGCCAGCATGAGGTTATGTCAGCTGACAGAGCAGCTGAGGTCTTGGTGCTACTGGAGAGGGAAACAAGGAGGAGAATCGATGCTGTCTTGCTTCCTACTGGGATGAAGGGAAGAGCAGACCTCTCCTCGACTTAGTGCTGCGGTCAAATTCCAGTCTCAGAGGAAACGGGGGAATTCTTGGTGCACGTGCTTGGATTCCTAAGCAGGTCAGTTGTGGGAGTTGGGTGGGGTACAGTGCAGAATGGGGGGGGGTAA